>RJWK010021788.1:0-30408 GCA_004363435.1 Platanista minor
TAAATATTGTCATACTAGGAATATAAATACATTTTTGAAATTTTGATAAAATTAGCAAAACTGACCTTCAGAAAGACCAAAACAGTTAGTAACACCATTTACTGTCAGTAGTTAAAAGTTTCAATATTTTGGTATTGAAGTTAATTTATTCATAAATATCTATAGATTCATTACTGTGTAAGGCATTTTGTCAAATTCCAAGAATGAATTAGTTAATAAAATAGACACAGAATGTACAATCTAGGGGAAACTAGCTTTTAAAACTCTGATGAAATATAAGGTAAAACTACTAATTGCTATTGATATGTACTAGGGTTTCTGGAAAAAAATTTGAGAAGAATCTGAAGGAATTGATTTTAAGTATTCCATTAATTTGTACTCTGTTTTTGCTTATTATTTTTCTTTATATCATATGAAGTTATTCCTGCAGTTATGCCTAGCTTGCTGAAATACCTTGAAGTAACTTTTCTGAGCATGTGAGTAAATTGTAAAATTTCTGAAGCTTTGTGGCTTGAGACTCAGCAACATAAGTCGTAGTGGGCTCCAATAAATCAGTGAAATACCATATTAAAGACAAAGATTAAGCTGTCCTGTGGTTTTGACATGCTTAGGGGAGTGAATTCATGTTCTTTTTTAATTGGTTAAGTTTTTTTTTTCCACATTGTCATGTGGTTGACAATTACCCTGCTTTAAGAATAAAAATCCGGGCTTACCTGGTGGCACAGTGGTTGAGAGTCCACCTGCCGATTCAGGGGACACGGGTTCGTGCCCCAGTCAGGGAAGACCCCACATGCCGCAGAGCGGCTGGGCCCATGAGCCATGGCCGCTGAGCCTGCGCGTCCCGAGCCTGTGTTCTGCAATGGGAGAGGCCACAACAGTGCGAGGCCCATGTACCACAAAAAAAAAAAAAAGAATAAAAATCCATGCTAATGATAAGTAAATGGACACAATCAGGGCAATGGCAGATACAAGTCTGAAATGCAAATTTTACCCCAGTGTAGAGGTACTGATATTCAGTAACGTCACATGAATGACCATTAATATGAGTTGCCAACACAAAAACGGGCAGAACACAAAGAATGAATGTTGCTTCATCAGTTGTTTCAGATGAAAAGTAAGTGATAGCATATATGTGCTTGTCAGAAATTTGATCAGCACATAGAATCAGTTGTTATTCATTGAAAATCAGTCACCATTTTGATTATACTTCCACAAGATACAAATAAACATGTTTTATATCAAGATAAAAGATATAAAAACCAAAATGTAGAGTGACAGCATTTAGAAAGATCTACTGCTTCACATTCAAGGCATCTGTGATTTAGCAATCATTTTAGTGTCTGTATTTTACCAATGAGTTTTGACTGATTAATATTTGAAACTACTTATTTGGGTCAGGAAGTATCCAAAATCTTGGTGACAGGAGCAACAGTCAAAATTTCTGAGAAATGTCCTCAAATCTAGTACCAATAAATATGATTGTATATTTCCAATTTAGACATTTTGAGAAAGGTGAAAAATTCCAGTTTTTACTAAGTCAACTGCAGTCACATAAGAGGGCAACAAAATGGGACTGCAGAATGTCTAGGTTTGTTGTCAATGATGGTGATGATCACATTAGCAATAATAATAACAACCAATTCATTTACTGCTTAAATGGTCCAGAACTTATGTGAAATGCTGTCTAAATTAGGATAGAATAATTTCATGTTACATCAGGTAAACTTGCGTTCACATGCACGCACACACACACACACACACACACACACACACAGAGTTTGTTCTTGCTCACACCAAATCCTCTGTAAGTCTGATAAATCTATTGAGAAAGCAGCTTATCTTTGTGGAGCTGCTCAGGGGTGAGTTGCTACATTTCTGTGGTTCTGGCTTCTCAACACATGGCCTCTGAAAGGGAAACAAGAGAGGAAAAGACACTCATTACTTCTGCTCTCTGCCAATTAGCTATTGGCCTCTGTTATTTATACATGAGAAATAAAGGGAATACCTGATGGACAAGATGATATGTGAATTATCACCTTCAATGTTCTTAATAGCCTTGAATAAGAGAGGAAGGCCACCCAAACCTCTCAGGAAGGCTAACATTTGGAGACACCAAGTTTAATTTTGTAACCTTGTTAATATCTTAAAATTGAAGATAATGCTCAATGTAAGCAATTCAATGAAATATTGTAAAGCAAAACCACCTATTTGGACTTTGTGACTATACGGGACATATTTTTATGCTTTACAGCCTTTTTAAATAATTATAAAGTAAAAGTTTTTAATATGTCAATGGTAAATGACAGCTTATATTAAATAATATTCAGTATATGCCTATGTAGGCATATATAATGAGATAAAACAATACTATAAATAATGAAAACTAATAGTTGAATAACTGTTTATAAAGGACCTTCAAACCATGCTTTCCTTTGATGGAAAACAGCTGAGCACAAGCTCTGGGATCTGATTGCCTGGTAAATATTTACCTCTGTATCTCTTCATTCTGCCTGTCAAACATCAATGAAGGTAGGACCCAAGTCACAAGGCCATGTGCAAATTAAATGAATGAATACATATAATGTTCTTAGAATCATGTCTGGTATATAGAAAACATGTAATAAATGCTAGCTGTTTTTACAGTTACTGTGTAATTAACCCACTTACTAGTGGAGTTAATATCATCAGCCAGATTCTTATACTGGTGGAGACAACCAGGCTTAGAAAGTGGAGTAATTTGTCCAAATATCACTTCTAGGAAGAAGTAGAACAATAACTAAAACTCAGGGGTTATTTTGGCTTTAAATGCAGATCACTAATTCTTTTTTTGAAATTTTACTGTGGAGCACAGTAAAATTTCTATGCATGCTTTTAGTCTTTCGGTAGTGATCATCTGGGACACATGTTTTAATATAAAAGGCTCATGAATGAGTGAAAACTAGCTGTCTATTTTCCTAATGCCTTGTAGGAGTCAATTCACAAAATTAAATTTATAGATTATGTGCTGACAAATGCATAGTTTCTCAATGTAAAACTCTTCATTCACTGTTTTTTTGGTTTTTTTTTTTTTGGTTTTTTTGCTTCCTGTCATGTTCATTTTCTGAGTTCAAGTACAATTCAATGTGTGTATTTTCTTTTGGAACAGAGGTTTTCATGAATTTATAAAATGGACAAGTCAGAGACCCACTAAAGGAAAAAGCCACAACAATTACTAAATAATGGTGCTCAAGGAGTTGTTCAGGGCTCTGGCATAGCTTGCCCTTTGAATAAACTGATCTAAGGTCAGATAAAGGAAAAATAATAGTTACCTTTCTTTACTTTTTTTATTTAACGAACACAAAAGTTCTTAAAACATCAGAGTAAATTTCAGCCAAAAAAGAGCCACTGGCAATAAACTGATGCAATCTGTCCCAATGCAGATGAAAATGTCCATGGAGAACCAGAAATTACAAAAATGCAAAAGACTGAAAATTAAGACCAAAGAAAGCCTAAGGGAGAATTTAATCTGTAGTTTTGGAGTCTCCACTCACTAAAATGTAAATAACACTGAATTGAAAAAAAAAATTTTGAAATGAGATCTTGGACAAGATGTTATATTTAATCTATAAAACATAATATCATACTTACCTAGTAGAATTGATGTAAACATTAAATGAAGGAGGAAATTAAATAAGATAAATACATTTAAATTTATCAAGGATATACTAAGTATCCAATTAATGTTAGCTAAAAACTCTATGAGTTCACACAAATAAATCACTGTTGGGTTGAATTGGAGAAAAAATTATTGTAGCATTTCAGTTTAGAGGTTTTTCTCACATACTCTTTAGAAGGCTAGACAGCCAGCTAACTCTCACCTCACTAGAGAAGAGCTGAACAAAGGGGAAGAGTGGTAGAAATGGCAGTTGGATACTAGTTTTCTTTTGAACCCTTTATTAATGGATTTAGCACATTAGAGTATGCTTACTCACATACTTACCTCTGTGTGCTTACGCCTGACATTCTTTTCTAATAAAAAGAAAATATTAGCTAGGCTTCCACCAGCTGTAGAAGGTCATCCTACCCTGTATTCTAAGGTCCTCTTCCTTTTCCCCATTAAAGGAAACTACTCCACCACTTTCATCTACCCCATCCTTGCTTTGTCGTTTTTTTTCAGTTTCTATGAAATCTTTTCTGCCTTCATCTATTAGCTTCTGGGTTATTGAATATATTTAATTTTCAATCTATCTTTCTAGCTGCCCAGTCTCAATCTGGAGGTCATTTTATATATGTTAAATTAAAGAGTTAATATAGTGAGGTAAAGTACTCAGAAAAATTAAAAATATTGCAGAATTAAACAGTTATTTAAAGACAACATACAGCAAACATAGTGCTATAAAATTCAGACCAGCGAGGCAGAAAGAAAATGAGCAATGGGCTTCAAAACACAAAACAAATAAAACTTCCTATATGTGTTTACTATGTCAAACACTTAACTGAAAATTTTATGAGTTTTAACATATTTAATCCTCAGAACAATCCTTTGAGGCAGGTGCTATTATTATGCCAAGTTTTCAAGGGAATAAACTGAGGTACCTGAGAATTTAACTAACTTGATTAAGGTCACATTACTAGCGAGTGGTAGAGCTGAAAAAGAAATGCAGGGTCGGCTGGCTTCACAGCCTGACCTTTGTGAAAACATCTAGTTCATAAGTTAGATGGGAGGATTAAATGAGTTAGTACATATAAAACTCCAAGGCAATTCCTATGCACCATTAGTACTCAATACAAGTTACTTATTTTGCTTCATAATTTATATTTTTATGTTTGTGTTTATTTATGGTTTGTTTCTACCTTTTAATACATGATACAGATTTTCCTTTTTTTAATGTGTGTGTGCTTATTTTCTTCTAGTGAATTGTGAAATTATAACCTATCTATGCTCACTTTTCAATGTACACATATATAAAAGCATATATCTTTCTACTAATCAACTTTAATGATACAGCAGTGATTTTTTTTTTTTTTTTTTTGTGGTACACGGGCCTGTCACTGTTTTGGCCTCTCCCGTTGCAGAACACAGGCTCCAGATGCACAGGCTCAGCAGCCATGGCTCACAGGCACAGCCGCTCTGCGGCATGTGGGATCTTCCCAGACCGGGACACGAACCTGTGTCCCCGCATCAGCAGGTGGACTCCCAACCACTGTGCCACCAGGGAAGCACCAGCAGTGATTATTTAATTCCCCTATATGATCACAAGTAACATACATTTTTACTTTCCCCATTTTATCATGCCGCTTAGATTCCTTGGGATGGCCCCCAAATTTTTCCTTTTTTTTTTTTTTTTTTTTTTGCAGTACGTGGGCCTCTCACTGTTGTGGCCTCTCCCGTTGTGGAGCACAGGCTCTGGATGCTCAGGGTCAGCAGCCATGGCTCACAGGCCCAGCCGCCCAGTGGCATGTGGGATCCTCCCAGACCAGGGCATGAACCCACGTCCCCTGCATTGGCAGGTGGACTCAACCACTGCGCCAGCATGGAAGCAGGTCCCCGATTTTTTATCTTCTGAAGACTTCTTAAATAATTATCTTCTAAAGAAAATGAAAATGAAATGAAAGGAAAGGAAAAGTTAAAGAAAACTGGATACAATTATTGAACTGGATACAATGATTTTATACACCCTCAATTCCTCAAAATGCATGAAAGACATAGCCTACAGAGATCAAAGTCACGTTTGCTGGATGTAGAAGCCACAGTTGACAAAAGCTGGAGTTAAAAATTAAGTGTTTTATTAAGTTGTCTTACAATACAACATGCAGACGTCTGAAAACACATGATTTTGAGATTAAATAGTAAAAATTATTCTGAAATTAAGTTATCTAAACTTAATTTTATGTGAATTTAAAACTGATCAGGCAGTGGTATAGAAATGATCTGTCTGCTAAAAGTTTATACATTGTGTCTGGCTGGAGAAATTGTTTATGTGGACCCAAATTCCTAAAACTTTCCTTATATTTAGATTTAGTGATTCTATAGCTGTCATTTATTGCTAAGGATATATTCAGAAAAATACACAAATATATATATAGTCAATATATACACACATATATGCACACACATATATATACTGTATATATATATACAAATATATATATATTACTATAATATATATTACTTTATATATAAAGGATTTTTTAATATTAGTAAAAACTGGAAATATGTTTTCAGTAATGAATAATAAACACAACTAACTAATAGAATAATGTTCAGCCATTAAAAATAATGGTAGAGGCCTGAACCAAGATGGCAGAGTAGAAGGATATGCTCTCACTCCCTCTTGTGAGAACACCAGAATCAGAACTAGCTGCTGGACAATCATCAACAAGAAGACACTGGAACTCACCAAAAAAGGTACCCCATATCCAAAGACAAAGGAGAAGCCACAATGAGATGGTAGGAGGGGCACAATCACAGCAAAATCAAATCCCATAACTGCCGGGTGGGTGACTCACAGACTGGAGAACACTCATACCACAGAAGTCCACCCACTGGAGTAAGGTTCTGAGCCACATGTTAGACTTCCCAACCTGGGGGTCTGGCAATGAGAGGAGGAATTCCCAGAGAATCAGACTTGGAAAGCTAGTGGGATTTGATTGCAGGACTTTGATAGGACTGGGGGAAACAGAGACTCCACTCTTGGAGGGCACACACAAAGTAGTGTGCTCATCGGGACTCAGGAGAAAGAGCAGTGACCCCAGGGAAGACTGAACTAGACCTACCTGCTAGTGTTGGAGGGTCTCCTTCAGAGGCGGGGGGTTGAAGTGGCTCACCATGGGGACAAGAACACTGGCAGCAGAAGTTCTGGGAAGTACTCCTTGGTGTAAGCCCTCCAAGAGTCTGCCATTAGCCCAACCAAAGAGCTCAGATAGTCTCCAGTGTTGGGGTGCCTCAGGCCACACAACCAACAGGGAGGGAACCCAACCCCACCCTTCAGCAGTCAAGCTGATTAAAGTTTTACTGAGCTGTGACCACCAGAGCAACACCCAGTTCTACTCACCACCAGTACCTCCCATCAGGAAACCTGCACAAGCCCCTTAGATAGCCTCATCCACCAGAGGGCAGACAGGAGAAGCAAGAAGAACTACAATCCTGCAGCCTGTGGAACAAAAACCACATTCACAGAAAGATAGACAAGATGAAAAGGCAGAGGGCTATGTACCAGATGAAGGAAAAAGGTAAAACCCCAGAAGAACAACTAAATGAAATGGAGATAGGCAAGCTTCCAGGAAAAGAATTGAGAATAACGATAGTGAAGATGATCCAGGACCTCAGAAAAACAATGGAGGCAAAAATCGAGAAGATGCAAGAAATGTTTAACAAAGACCTAGAAGAATTAAAGAAAAAACAAACAGAGATGAACAATACAATAACTGAAATGAAAACTACACTAGAAGGAATCAATAACAGAATAAATGAGGCAGAAGGACAGATAAGGGACCTGGAAGACAGAATGGTGGAATTCACTGCTGTGGAACAGAATAAAGAAAAAAGAATGAAAAGAAATGAAGACAACCTAAGAGACCTCTGGGACGACATTTAACACAACAACATTCACATTATAGGGGTCCCAGAAAGAGAAAGGAGAGAGAAAGGACCAGAGAAAATATTTGAAGAGATTATAGTTGAACACTTCCTTAACATGGGAAAGGAAATAACCACCCAAGTCAAGGAAGTGCAGCAAGTCCCATACAAGATAAACCAAAGGAGAAACACACCGAGACACATAGTAATCAAATTGGCAAAAATTAAATAAAAAGAAAAATTATTGAAAGCAGCAAGGGAAAAACGAAAAATCACATACAAGGGAACTCCCGTAAGGTTAACAGCTGATTTCTCAGTAGAAACTCTACAATCCAAAGGGAGTGGAATGATATACTTAAAGTGATGGAAGGGAAGAAACTACAAACAAGATTATTCTATCCAGCAAGGATCTCATTCAAATTTGATGGAGAAATCAAAAGCTTTACAGACAAGCAAAAGCTAAGGAAATTCAGCACCACCAAAACAGCTCTACAACAAATGTTAAAGGAAATTCTCTAAGTGGGAAACACAAGAGAAAAAAAGGACCTACAAAAACAAACCAAAAATAATTAAGAAATGGTAAAAGGAACATACATATTGATAATTACCTTAAACGTAAATGGATTAAATGCTCCAACCCAAAGACATAGGCTTGCTGAATGCATACAAAAACAAGACCCATATGTATGCTGTCTCCAAGAGACCAACTTAGATTGAGGGGACAGAAAAAGATATTGCTTGCAAATGGAAATCAAAAGAAAGCTGGAGTAGCAATACTCATAGAGAATAAAATACACTTTAAAATAAAGAAAGTTACAAGAGACAAGGAAGGACACTACATAATGATCAGGGGATCAATCCAAGAAAATATAACAATTATAAATATATATGCACCCATCGTAGGATCACCTCAATACATAAGGCAATGAGTAACAGCTATAAAATGGGAAATCGACAGTAACACAGTAATATTGCAGGACTTTAACACCTCACTTACACCAATAGACAGATCATCCAAAATAAAAAAATAAATAAGGAAACAGAAGCTTTAAATGACACAATAGACAAGATAGATTTAATTGATATTTATTATGACATTCCATCCAAACACAGCAGATTTCACTTCTTTCTGAAGTGTGCATGGAACATTCTCCAGGATAGATCACATCTTGGGTCGCAAATCAAGCCTCAGTAATTTTAAGAAAATTGAAATCATATCAAGCATGTTTTCTGACCACAGCACTATGAGATTAGAAATGAACTACAGGGGAAAAACATGAAAAACACAAACACATGGAGGTTAAACAATACATTACTAAATCGCCAAGAGATCACTGAGGAAACCAGAGAGAAAATTTTAAAAATACCTAGAGACAAATGACAATGAAAACTCGACAATCCAAAACCTATGGCATGCAGTAAATGCAGATCTAAAAGGGAAGTTTATAGCTATAGAAGCCTACATCAAAAAACAAGAAAACTCAAATAAATAATCTAACCTTACACCTAAATGAACCAGAAAAAGAAGAAGAAGAACAACAAAAAAAACCCAAAGTTAGCAGAAGTAAAGAAATCATAAAGATCAGAGCAGAAATAAATGAAATAGAAACACAGAAAACAATAGCAAAGATCAATAAAACTAAAAGCTGGTTCTTTCAGAAAATAAACAAAATTGATAAACCATTAGCCAGACTCATTCAGAAAAAGAGGGAGAGAACTCAAATTAATAAAATTAGAAATGAAAAGAAGTTACAACAGACACTGCAGAAATACAAAGCATCCTAAGAGACTACTACAAACAACTCTATGCCAATAAAATGGACAACCTGGAAGAAACAGACAAATTCTTAGAAAGGTATAACCTTCCAAGACTGAACCAGCAAGAAACAGAAAATATGAACAGACCAATCACAAGTACTGAAATAGAAACTGTGATTAAAAATCTTCCAACAAACAAAAGTCCAGGACCAGATGGCTTTACAGGTGAATTCCATCAAACATTTAGAAAAGAGCTAACACCCATCCTTCTCAAACTCTTACAAAAAATTGTGGAGGAAGGAACATTCCCAAAATAACTTTATAACGCCACCCTGACCCTGATACGAAACCAGGCAAAGATACTACAAAAAAAGACAATTACAGACCAATATCACTGATGAATACAGATGGAAAAATCCTCAACAAAATACTAGCAAACAGAATCCAAAAACACATTAAAAGGATCATTCACCATGATCAAGTGGGATTTATCCCAGGGATGCAAGGATTCTTCAATATATGCAAATCAATCAATGTGATACACCATATTAACAAATTGAAGAATAAAATCAATATTATCATCTCAATAGATGCAGAAAAACCTTTTGACAATATTCAACACCCATTTATGATAAAAACTCTCCAGAAAGTGGTCATAGAGGGAACCTACCTCAACATAATAAAGGCCATATATGACAAACCCACAACAAACATCATTCTCAATGGTGAAAAACTGAAACCATTTCCTCTAAGATCAGGAACAAGAGAAGGATGTCCACTCTCACTGCTATTATTCAACATAGTTTTGGAAGTCCTTGCCTTGGCAATCAGAGAAGAAAAAGAAATAAAAGTGATACAAACTGGAAAAGAAATAAAACTGTCAGTGTTTGCAGATGGCATGATACTATACATAGAGAATCCTAAAGATGCCACCAGAAAATTAATGGAGCTAATCAATGAATTTGGCAAAGTTTCAGGATGCAAAATTAATGCACAGAAATCTCTTGCATTCCTATACACTAATGATGAAAAATCTGAAAGAGAAATCAAGGAAACACTCCCATTTACCTTTGAAACAAAAAGAATAAAATACCTAGGAAAAACCTACCTAGGGAGACAAAAGACCTGTACGCAGAAAACTATGACACTGATGAAATAAATTAAAGATGATAGAAACAGAGAGATATAGCATGTTCTTGGATTGGAAGAATCGATATTGTGAAAATGACTATACTACCCAAAGCAATCTACAGATTCAATGCAATCCCAATCAAATTACCAATGACAATTTTTACATAACTAGAACAAAACATCTTAAAATTTGTATGGAGACACAAAAGACCCTGAATAGCCAAAGCAGTCTTGAGGGAAAAAAATGGAGCTGGAGGAATCAGACTCCCTGACTTCAGACTATACTACAAAGCTACAGTAATCAAGACATTATGGTACTGACACAAAAACAGAAACATAGATCAATGGAACAAGATAGAAAACCCAGAGGTAAACCCACACACCTATGGTCAATTTATCTATGAAAAAGGAGGCAAGGATATACAATGAAGAAAAGACAGTCTCTTCTATAAGTGGTGCTGGGAAAACTGGACAGCTACATGTAAAAGAATGAAATTAGAATACTCCCTAACACCATATACAAAAATAAACTCAAAATGGATTAGAGACCTAAATGTAAGACCGGGCACTATAAAACTCTTAGAGGAAAGCATAGGAGGAACACTCTTTGACATAAATCACAGCAAGATCTCTTTTGATCCACCTCCTAGAGTAATGAAAATAAAAAGAAAAATAAACAAATGGGACCTAATGAAACTTAAAAGCTTTTGCACAGCAAAGGAAACCATAAACAAGATGAAAAGACAACTCTCAGAATGGGAGAAAATATTTGCAAATGAATCAACAAACAGAGGATTAATCTCTAAAATATATAAACAGCTCAATATTAAAAACACAACCAATCCAAAAATGAGAAGACCTAAATAGATATTTCTCCAAAGAAAACATACAGATGGCCAAGAAGCACTTAAAAATCTGCCCAACATGACTAATTATTAGAGAAATGTATATCATAACTGCAATGAGGTATCACCTTACACCAGTTAGAATGGGTTTCATCAGAAAATCTACAAACAACAAATGCTGGAGAGTGTGTGGAGGAAAGGGAACCCTCTTGCACTGTTGGTGGGAATGTAAACTGATACAGGCACTATGGAGAACAGTATGGAGGTTCCTTAAAAAACTAAAAATAGAATTACCATATGATCCAGCAATCTCACTACTGGGCATATACCCAGAGAAAACCACAATTCAAAAAGACACAAGTACCCCAATATTCATTGTAACACTATATACAATAACCAAGTCATGGAAACAACCTAAATGCCCATCAACAGACTAATGGATAAAGAAGATGTGGTACATATATACAATGGAATATTACTCAGCCATAGAAAGGAAAAAAAACTGGGTCATTTGTTGAGATGTGGACGGATCTAGAGACTGTCATACAGAGTGAAGTATGTCAGAGAGAGAAAAACAAATATCATATATTAACGCATATATGCGAAACCTAGAAAAATGGTACAGATTAACTGGTTTGCAGGGCACAAATTGAGACAGAGATGTAGAGAACAAACGTATGGACACCAAGGGGGGAAAGCCACGGGGATGGTGGTGGTGGTGTGATGAATTGGGCGATTTGGATTGACATGTATACACTGATGTGTATAAAATTGATGACTAATAAGAGCCTATGGTATAAAAAAATAGAGAAAACGTATTTATTAGGCCTATAGACATGTGTGCAATTAAAAAAAAAAAAGCACTACTGTTACCTTGAAAAAAAAAAAACATACTGTACATTTTCCTGTAAGCACAGCTTTAGTCACATCCCAGTTTTGGAATGAAATATATTTATTATCATTCAGTTCCAATTGTTTTCTAACTCCAATTGTGATTTGTTTTGGGGGGGTTACTTAGAAATAGTGTATTTCATAACTTCTAGTTACTTTTGTTACTGATTTGTAGCTTAATTACAAGTCAAGAAACACACTGTATAATTTTAATACTTTGAAATTTGTTAAAAATTTTCCTTATAGCACAATATGGTCAGTTTAAAAAATGTTCCTAGCATGCTTGAAAATAATTTGTAATTTAAAGTTTTGGAGTATAGTGACTATATATCTGCTTGTTGAATCAAATTTGTTGCTCATGTTATTTAAGTTTTTTATATCCTTATTAATTTTTTTGGGGGGGTCTACTAGTTCTGAAAGAGGTATCTTCTATCAGTGAATGAGCGTAGTATGTTAAATCTCCTATTATGATAGTGAATGTGTCTATTTTTTCTTTGTAGCTCTATTGCTCTATATAATTTGAAGTTAAGTGCATACAAATTTAAAACTTCCTGGTAAATTGGACTTGTTGATATGAAGTGCCCTTATTTATTTTGCTTTCAAGTCTACTGTATCTGTTATTATATAATTTCCTTTTGGTTTATATTTGCACTGTGTATATTTTCCATTTTTTTTTACTTTCAGAAAAAGAAAAAAAAAATGCCACCTGAACGACAGCAGATATCTATCAATTTCTAGACCAAGATACGGAAAAAGCAGAAAACTCAAAAGACCTCTGACTGGAAGATTTTTGGTGAAACTCTTTTCTGAGGACTTATGAACCTTGTAATTGATGGTTTTGTTTCCGTTTCTTGAGGGAATAAAATGGAGTTTAAAAACTATATCCATTAAGGCAGTTAAACCAAGATCTGGGTGTTCTCTCTGAGACAATAGCTTATACACAATGCAACAAGGCAAGAAAATGTGTGCTATTGGCAAAATTTTAGTAAGAAGTCTGACTTTGTCCAGAAAGTCAGTTTGCTTGCTGACTGTGTTTCAGCTGGATGGGGTGGGGGTGAGCAGCGAGAGCTCCCCTCAGTGCCTGACCATCACCCCAGCCCACTGATTCTGCCTCAGGGGGCACAGCGCCCAGCCCTCTGAACAGTTACTTGATGCTCTCTCAAGGGGCTGGCCAGGTACAGGAGCTACTGCCCAGGTTTCTTTCCCCCTGGAGTGGATTCTGTGAGTGCTGCTGCACTTTGGGGGGTGTTTCTTCAGTGAAGTTGCGCCTGGAGAGATTTCTGATCAGTGGGGCTGAGTCTAAACCTAACGACAGAAGGCAGGAGGAGAAGAGAAGACAGCGGAAAAGTAAGATGCGGAGATCACCTTCCTCCACACAGATACACCAGAAATACATCTACACTTGGAATAACTCCTACAGAACACCTACTGAACACTAGCAGAAGACTTCAGATGTCCCAAAAGGAAAGAAACTCCCCACATAACTGGGTAGGGCAAAAGAAAAAAGAATAAACAGCTACAAAATAATAGGGACAGGACCTGCACCAGTGGGAGGGGGCTGTGAAGGAGGAAAGGTTTCCACACACAAGAAGCCCCTTTGTGGGCGGAGACTGCAGGTAGCAGAAGGGGGAAGCTTCGGAGTCGCGGAGGAGAGCACAGCAACAGGGTTGCGGAGGGAGGGCAAAGCAGAAAGATTCTCACACAGAGGATCGGTGCCGACCAGCACTCACCAGCCTGAGGGGCTTGTCTGCTCATCCACCGAGGCGGGCGGGGCTGGGAGCTGAGGCTCAGGCTTCCATCGGAGTGCAGGGAGAGGACTGGGGTTGGCCGTGTGAACACACCCTGCAGGGGGTTAGTGCACCACGGCTAGCCGGGAGGGAGTCCGGGGAAAAGTCTGGATCTGCCGAAGAGGCAAGAGTCTTTTTCTTCCCTCTTTGTTTCCTGGTGTGTGAGGAGAGGGGATTAAGAGCACTGCTTAAAGGAGCTCCAGAGACAGGCGCAAGCCACGGATAACAGCATGGACCACAGAGACAGGCATGAGACGGTAAGACTGCTGCTGCTGTCACCAAGAAGCCTGTTTGCGAGCACAGGTCACTATACACACCTCCCTTCCGGGGAGCCTGTGCAGCCCGGCACTGCCAGGGTCACGGGATCCAGGGACAACTACCCCGGGAGAACACACAGCATGCCTCAGGCTGGTGCAACCTCCCTCTGGCCTCTGCTGCCACAGGCTCGACCCGTACTCCATTCCCCTCCCTCCCGACCCCCCCCCTCCCCGCCCTGCCTGAGTGAGCCAGAGCACCTGAGTCAGCTGTTCCTTTAACCCCTTCTTATCTGAGCAAAGAACAGACGCCCTCTGGTGACCTACATGCAGAGGCAGGGCCAAATCCAAAGCTCAGCCCCAGGAGCTGTGCAAACAAAGAAGAGAAAGGGAAATCTCTCCCAGCAGCCTCAGGAGCAGCGGATTAAATCTCCACAATCAACTTGATGTACACTGCATCTTTGGAATACATGAATAGACAACAAATCATCCCAAATTGAGGAGGTGGACTTTGAGATCAAGATTTATTATTTTTTCCCCTTTTCCTCTTTTTGTGAGTGTGTATGTGTATTCTTCTGTGTGAGATTTTGTCTGAGTAGCATTGCTTTCACCATTTGTCCTAGGGTTCTATGCATCCGGGTTTTTTGTTTGTTTGTTTATTTGTTTTTTGTTTTTTTAACTTTAAAAAAAATTTTTATCTTAATAATTATTTTTTTAATAACTTTATTTTATTTTATCTTTATTTTATTTTACCCTTTTTCTTCTTTCCTTCCTTCCTTTCTTTGTTTCTTTGTTTGTTTGTTTCTTTCTTTCTTTCTTTCTTTCTTTCTCTCTACTTTTTCTCCTTTTTATTCTAAGCCATGTGGAAGAAAGGCTCTTGGTGCTGTAGCCAGGAGGCAGTGCTGTGCCTCTGATGTAGGAGAGCCAACTTCAGGACATGGGACCACAAGAGACCTCCCAGCTCCACATAATATCAAACGGCAAAAA
Organism: Platanista minor; assembly: GCA_004363435.1. Taxonomy (NCBI): domain Eukaryota; kingdom Metazoa; phylum Chordata; class Mammalia; order Artiodactyla; family Platanistidae; genus Platanista; species Platanista minor. The sequence continues at coordinate 15,212 of RJWK010021788.1, forward strand.
TCTCCCAGAGATATTCATCTCAACACCAGCACACAGCTTCACTCAACGACCAGCAACCTACAGTGCTGGACACCCTATGCCAAACAACTAGCAAGACAGGAACACAATCATATCCATTAGAAGAGAGGCTGCCTAAAATCATAATAAGGCCACAGACAGCCCAAAACACACTACCAGACGTGGACCTGCCTACCAGAAAGACAAGATCCAGCCTCCTCCACCAGAACACAGGCACTAGTCCCTTCTACCAGGAAGCCTACACAAACCACTGAGCCAACTTTAGCCACTGGGCACAGACACCAAAAACAAAGGAAACTACGAACCTGCAGCTGCAAAAAGGAGACCCAAACACAGTAAGATACACAAAATGAGAAGACAGAAAAACACACAGCAGATGAAGGAGGAAGTTAAAAACGTAACAGGCCTAACAAATGAAGAGGAAATGGGCAGTCTACCTGAAAAAGAATTCAGAATAATGATAGTAAAGATGATATAAAATCTTCAAAATAGAATAGATAAAATGCAAGAAACATTTAACAAGGGCCTAGAAGAACTAAAGATGAAACAAGCAACAATGAACAACACAAAATGAAATTAAAAATACTCTAGATGGGATCAATAGCAGAATAACTGAGGCAGAAGAATGGATAAGTGACCTGGAAGATAGAATAGCTGAAACAAATACTGCAGAGAAGAATAAAGAAAAAAGAATGAAGAGAACTGAAGACAGTCTCAGAGACCTCTGGGACAACATTAAACGCACCAACATTTGAATTATAGGGGTTCCAGAAGAAGAAGAGAAAAAGAAAGGGACTGAGAAAATATTTGAAGAGATTATAGTTGAAAACTTCCCTAATATGGGAAAGGAAATAGTTAATCAAGTCCAGGAAGCAGAGAGAGTCCAATACAGGATAAATGCAAGGAGAAACACACCAAGACACATATTAATCAAACTATCAAAAATTAAATACAAAGAAAACATATTAAAAGCAGCAAGGGAAAAACGACAAATAACACACAAGGGAATCCCCATAAGGTTAACAGCTGATCTTTCAGTAGAAACTCTTGAAGCCAGAAGGGACTGGCAGGACATATTTAAAGTGATGAAGGAGAAAAACCTGCAACCAAGATTACTCTACCCAGCAAGGAACTCATTCAGATTTGATGGAGAAATGAAAACCTTTACAGACAAGCAAAAACTGAGAGAGTTCAGCACCACCAAACCAGCTTTACAACAAATGCTAAAGGAACTTCTCTAGGCAACAAACACAAGAGAAGGAAAAGAACTACAATAACAAACCCAAAACAATTAAGAAAACGGGAATAGGGGCATACATATTGATAATCACCTTAAATGTAAACGGAGCACCTCAATACATAAGGCTAATACTAACAACCATAAAAGGGGAAATTGACAGTAACACATTCATAGTAGGAGATTTTAATACCCAACTTTCACCAATGGACAGATCATCTAGAATGAAAATAAATAAGGAAACACAAGCTTTAAATGATGCATTAAACAAATGGACTTAATTGATATTTATAGGACATTCCATCCAAAAACCAAAGAATACACATTTTTCTCAAGTGCTTATGGAACATTCTCCAGGAGAGATCACATCTTGGGTCACAAATCAAGCCTTGGTAAATTTAAGAAAATTTAAATTGTATCAAGTATCATAAGGCAAATACTAACAGCCATAGAAGGGGAGATCGACAGTAACACATTCATAGTAAGTGATTTTAACACCCCACTTTCATCAATGGACAGATGATCCAAAATGAAAATAAATAAGGAAAAAAAGCTTTAAATGATACATTAAACAAGATGGACTTAACTGATATTTATAGGACATTCCATCCAAAAACAACAGAATACACATTTTGCTCAAGTGCTCTTGGAACATTCTCCAGGATAGATCGTATCTTGGATCACAAATCAAGCCTTGGTAAATTTAAGAAAATTGAAATGGTATCAGGTATCTTTTTGGACCACAACACTATCAGACTAGATATCAATTACAGGAAAAGATCAGTAAAAAATACAAACACATGGAGGCTAAACAATACACTACTTAATAATGAAGTGATCACTGAAAAAATCAAAGAGGAAATCAAAAAATACTAGAAAAAATGACAATGCAGACATGACGACCCAAAACCTATACGATGCAGCAAAAGCAGTTGTAAGAGGGAAGTTTATAGCAATAAAGTCCTACCTTAAGAAACAGGAAATATCTCGAATAAACAACCTAAAGTAATTGGAGAAAGAAGAACAAAAAAAAAAAAAACCCAAAGTTAGCAGAAGGAAAGAAATATAAAGATCAGATCAGAAATAAATGAAAAAGAAATGAAGGAAATGATAGCAAAGATCAATAAAACTAAAAGGTGGTTCGTTGAGAAGATAAACAAAATTGATAAACCATAAGCCACAATCATCAAGAAAAAAAGGGAGAAGACTCAAATAAATAGAATTAGAAATGAAAAAGGAAAGGTAACAACTGACACTGCAGAAATACAAAAGATCATGAGAGATTACTACAAGCAACTCTATGCCAATAAAATGGACAACCTGGAAGAAATGGACGCCTTCTTAAAAAGGCACAACCTGCCAAGACTGAATCAGGAAGAAATAGAAAATATGAACAGACCAATCACAAGCACTGAAATTGAAACTGTGATTAAAAATCTTCCAACAAACAAAAGCCCAGGACCAGATGGCTGCACAGGTGAATTCCATCAAACATTTAGAGAAGAGTTAACATCTATCTTTCTCAAACTGTTCCAAAATATAAGAGAGGGAGGAACACTCCCAAATTGACTCTATGAGTCCACCATCACTCTGATACCAAAACCAGACAAGGATGTCACAAAGAAAGAAAACTACAGGCCAATATCACTGATGAACATAGATGCAAAAATCCTCAACAAAATACTAGCAAAAAGAATCCAACAGTGCATTAAAATGATCATACACCATGATCAAGTGAGATTTATCCCAGGGGTGCAAGAATTTTTCAATATACACAAATCAATCAATGTGATATACTATATTAACAAATTAAAGAATAAAATCAATATGATCATCTCAATAGATGCAGAGAAAGCTTACAACAAAATCCAATGCCTGTTTATGATAAAAAACCTGTGGAAAGTGGCATAGATGGAACTTTCCTCAACATAATAAAGGCCATATATGACAAACCGACAGCCCACATGGTCCTCAATGGTGAAAAATTGAAAGCATTTCCACTAAGATCAGGAACAAGACAAGGTTGTCCACTCTCACCACCGTTATTCAACATAGTTTTGGAAGTGTGAGCCACAGCAATCAGAGAAGAAAAGGAAATAAAAGGAATCCAAATCAGAAAAGAAGAAGTAAAGTTGTCACTGTTTGCAGATGAGATGACACTATACATAGAGAATCCTTAAGATGCTACCAGAAAACTACTAGAGCTAATCAATGAATTTGGTAAAGTAGCAGGATACAAAATTAATGCACAGAAACCTCTGGCATTCATATACACTAATGATGAAAAATCTGAAAGTGAAATCAAGAAAACAGTCCCATTTACCATTGTAACAAAAGGAATAAAATATCTAGGAATAAACCTACCTAAGGAGACAAAAGACCTGTATGCAGAGAATTATAAGACACTGATGAAAGAAATTAAAGATGACACTAATAGATGGAGAGATATACCATTTTCTTGGATTGGAAGAATCAACATTGTGAAAATGACTCTACTACCCAAAGCAATCTACAGATTCAATGCAATCCCTATCAAACTACCACTGGCATTTTTTGCAGAACTAGAACAAAAAATTTCCCAATTTGTATGGAAACACAAAAGACCCCGAAGAGCCAAAGCAATCTTGAGAATGAAAAAGGAGCTGGAGGAATCAGCCTCCCTGACTTCAGACTGTACTACAAAACTACAGTAATCAAGACAGTATGGAACTGGCACAAAAACAGAAATATAGAACAATAGAACAGGATAGAAAGCCCAGAGATAAACCCACACATATATGGTAACCTTATCTTTGATAAAGGAGGCAGAAATGTACAGTGGAGAAAGACAGCCTCTTCAAAAAGTGTTGCTGGGAAAACTGGACAGGTACATGTAAAAGTGTGAGACTAGAACACTCCCTAACACCATACTCAAAAATAATCTCAGAATGGATTAAAGACCTAAATATAATGCCAGAAACTATCAAACTCTTAGAGGAAAACATAGGCAGAACACTCTATGACATTAATCGCAGCAAGATTCTTTTTGACCCACCTCCTAGAGAAATGGAAATAAAAACAAAAATAAACAAATGGGACCTAATGAAACTTCAAAGCTTTTGCACAGCAAAGGAAACCATAAACAAGACCAAAAGACAACCCTTAGAATGGGAGAAAATATTTGCAAATGAAGTAACTGACAAAAGATTAATCTCCAAAATTTACAAGCAGCTCATGCAGCTCAATAACAATAAAACAAATAACCCAATCCCAAAATGGGCAGAAGACCTAAATAGACATTTCTCCAAAGAAGATATACACACTGCCAACAAACACATGATAGCATGCTCAACATCATTAGTCATTAGAGAAATACAAATCAAAACTACAATGAGATGTCATCTCACACCTGTCAGAATGGCCATCATCAAAAAATCTAGAAACAGTAAATGCTGGAGAGGGTTTGGAGAAAAGGGAACACTCTTGCACTGCTGGTGGGAATGTGAATTGGTATAAGCACTATGGAGAACAGTATGGAGTTTCCTTAAAAAACTACAAATAGAACTACCATATGACCCAGCAATCCCACTACTGGGCATATACCCTGAGAAAACCATAATTCAGAAAGAGTCATGTACCAAAATGCTCATTGCAGCTCTATTTACAATAGCCAGGAGATGGAAACAACCTAAGTGTCCATCATCGGATGAATGGATAAAGAAGATGTGGCACATATATACAATGGAATATTACTCAGCCATAGAAAGAAACAAAATGTTGTTATTTGTAGTGAGGTGGATAGACCTAGATTCTGTCATACAGAGTGAAGTAAGTCAGAAAGAGAAAGACCAATACCGTATGCTAACACATATATATGGAATCTAAGAAAAAAAGAAATGTTGTGAAGAACCTAAGGGCAAGACGGGAATCAAGACACTGACCTACTAGAGAATGGACTTGAGGATATGGGGAGGGGGAAGGGTAAGCTGGGACAAAGTGAGAGAGTGGCATGGACATATATACACTACCAAACTTAAAATAGATAGCTAGTGAGAAGCAGCCGTATAGCGCAGGGAGATCAGCTCAGTGCTTTGTGACCACCTGGATGGGTGGGATAGGGAGGATGGGAGGGAGGGAGATGCAGGCAAGAGGGAGGAGATATGGGAACATATGTATATGTATAACTGATTCACTTTGTTATAAAGCAGAAAGCAACACACCATTGTAAAACAGTTATACTCAAATAAAGATGTAAAAAAAAAAAAAAAAAGACTGAAAATACCAAGTACCGGGGATGCTGTGAGCAATCAAACTCTACCATACAGTTCTGGTGGGAAGGCAAAATGATACAGTCACTTTTGGAAAACAGACTGACAGTTTCTTATTAATTTATATTTACAGTTTTCATATGATTCAATTTCACATCTGTAGAAATGGATACATATAACTACCATATGACCCAGCAATCCCACTACTGGGCATATACCCAGAGAAAACCATAATTCAAAAAACACATGCACCCAATGTTCATTGCAGCACTATTTACAACAGCCAGGTCATGAAAGCAAACTAAATGCCTATCAACAGATGAATGGATAAAGAAGATGTGGTACATATATACAATGGAATATTACTCAGCCATAAAAAGGAAAAAAATTGGGTCATTTGTTGAGATGTGGATGGATCTAGAGACTGACATACAGAGTGAAGTTAGTCAGAAAGAGAAAAACAAATATCGTATATTAACACATATATATGGAACGTAGAAAAATGGTACAGATTAACTGGTTTGCAGGGCAGAAATTGAGTCAGAGATGTAGGGAACAAACATATCGATACCAAGGGGGAAAAGCAGTGGAAGGATGGTGGTGATGGTGTGATGAATTGGGGGATTGCGAATGACATGTATATACTGATGTGTAAAAAAATGATGACTAATAAGAACCTGCTGTATAAAAAAATAAATAAAATAAAATAAAAATAAAGAAAAAAGCACAAATAGTTAATCAAACAAATTAAAGGATATATACCCAGAACTTATGTATAGTAAAGAGATGAAAAAGCATACTATTAAAATATTCTGTCAATATACAAAAATGTAAATGAAATAGCTATATCCTAGATAAATACAACTTTTAAATAATTATATTAAAGAATAGAAACTCTGAATAGTTCTAGAGTTAAAAGATATTAAAATGTCTCACCTAAATAATCTCTCAGGCCTTGATAGTGAATTTTACCCTACACAGACAGAGCTAACCACTAATGTAAATGGAACATTTCCAGAGGATACAAAAAAATGGACATCCCCAGCATATTTTGTGAGTCCAGTGTGATATTCAGTCATAATAAGAATAATAACAAAAAGGAAATTACAGTCTAATCTTAGTCATGAACATTAATAAAAGTTATTTTTAAGTTTTATCCAAAGCTATCCATCTCTTTATCTATAAGACTAAATATGACCAATCTGGATTTATTCTGGATATTGAAGATTGATCTAAAATTTAAAAATAATGACCAAAAACTTAGCAAAATAGAAAAAGAAGGGAAGTTAGATAAAATGATAGGACTCTTACAAACTCTAAAGAAAATATTATACTTAATGATATGATAAATGCTTTCATTTGAGACTAGTATTTACATTACACAGCATATCTACTACCCCTACGTAGCTAGTCTGTTAAGACAAGAAAAAGAAATAAATGGTATAGAAGTGGAAAGGAAGAAACAAAACAGTATTATTCCCATATGATATGACTGATACACAGAAACTTTTTTAAAGTTTAACAATCAGAATAAATAAGTGAATTTAGCAAAGTTGCAATGATGTACAGAAATGATGTAAAGATTATTTAAATGTCTCCATATTTGCAACTTACAAAATATAAAATTTTCAAATGATACCACTTAAATTTTTATTAAAAAAATGGATGAAATCTAACAAACCATGTGCACAACTTAATAAAGAGAATCCAATGGACTGCTATAGTTTTAAGTAGACAATGGATTATTCATCAACTGGAAGACTTGCTATGGCAACATATCGATTGGGAATAATTGATTTGCATAATTAATAAAGTCTTTATCTTGCAAAAGACTTTCTTTTAGAAACTTATATAATGATTCTTAACTTTATATGTGAAGGTAAACGGCCCAGAATAACCAAGACACTATTAAGAAGAAAGATAAAATGGGCATCTTCACTGTAAGTGATAAAAAGACATGTTACAATGGTGTCTGAATTACAACAGTGTGTTTGGTGCAAAGGCACACAAATAGACCAAATAAAAAACAAGAAACAGACTGACCAATGCTTGTATGGCCAGTAACCTCATTAATTTATTAATCTCGTATCAAGATATCACATCAGAGTAAAGAGAATGGTTGGTCTTTTTAACATTGTATTGAGATAATGTCTATAAATGTGGAGAAGGTATTGACCCCCCCCCAACACAAAAAACAGTTTCAAATGGATTGCATATCCGAGTTTAAGCAGCTATTCCAGATAGCATTTAAAAAATAATACAGGGCTTCCCAGGTGGTGCAGTGGTTGAGAGTCCATCTGCCGATGCAGGGGACACGGTTCGTGCCCCGGTCCGGGAAGATCCCACATGCCACAGAGCGGCTGGGCCCGTGCACCATGGCCACTGAGCCTGCGCGTCTGGAGCCTGTGCTCTGCAACGGGAGAGGCCACAGCAGTGAGAGGCCCGCATACCGCAAAAAAAAAAAATAAATAAAATAAAAAATAAAAAAATAATACAGGGGAACACATATAATTCCAAAGTTGGAAGGGTCTTACTACATGGAATATTTAAACACTTATTACAAAGAGGTAAACTGATAAATTGATTCACATTAATATTAAGAACTTTTGCTTATTAAAATACTACTCCCCCCAAAAGGGAACAGGAATCCACTGCGTGGAAGAAGATATTTTCCACAAGTAAAATGGCTAAAGTTCTGTATCTTGAATATAAAACACATTTTGTAATAGACTGAAAACAAAATGGTCACAAAGTTTAAATCTTTATGTGTCCATGACTTCGCAAGGTGGATTTTCAATTATTTCCATCATGAAGAACAGATGTCTTCTTGTTATTGAATCTGGGATAGCATTGAATATTGCTTTGCCAATGAAATACGGCTGAAGCAATGTTGTACCTCATATAAGATTAGGTTTCAAGAAGTCTTTCATGCTCCTACTCTGGCTCTTGGTCCTGCTGAGCTGGCTCGTTTAATAAGCTCAGGCTAGCCTGCTGGATGATAAGGAATATGTGGTTTAGTCATCCCCATCATCCAACTTAAGCTAGCCAACACCAGAAACAAAGCTGCACTGTTAAATTGCATGAGTGAGCCTAGCTGAGATCAGACCTAATTATTCATTCACAGACTGTAAGCAAAATATTGTTGTTTTAAACCAGTAAACTTATATAGCTTATTATGTCATAAAATGTAATAGATAGTGACTTAAATAGGCACATCACTTGAGAAGATATTCATATGAAAATCTAAAAGAGTTAACAATCATCAAGTGACAAAAACAAGGATAATACCAAGTGTTGACAGGACATGTTGAAACTGGAATTCTTATACATTGCTGATGGGAGTCCTAATTTATAAAATAACTTAGCAAAGTGGTTGGCATTAACTATTCAAATAAAATATTTTCATATGCTATGATGTACTAATTCTAATCCCAGGTAAAATTCAACAGAATGCATGAATGCATGTTTTATCAAAAGACATGCACAAACATGTTCACTGTAGCAATAGCTTAATATTTATAAAACAAGAAACACCTAAATGTCCATCAACATTATAATGGATACTTACTTGTGGTTTACTCATGTTAATATATTATTATGCAGTAATTGAAATTTACCTACTAAACCTACAAAACATGGATGAAACTCACAAATAGAATTTTGACCCAAAGAAATCAGAAACAAAAATAATATGTACTGTTTAATTCCACTATTGTATGTTTCAATAATTCAGCAAAGATAAACAGTGGTATTTAGAGATTTATGTTTATCTGGTAAAACTCTAAAGGAAAGCAAACGAGTTTTATCATAATAATCAGGTTAATGGTTACCTTTTTAAAATAATTTTTAATTCAAATATATTTGACATATAACATTGTATAAGTTTAAGGTGTACAGCACTGTTGATATGATACATTTATATACTGCAATATGATTGCCATTGTAGTGTTAGCTAGCACCTCTATCACATCAGATAATTATCGTGTCTTTTCTGCAAATAATTAATTTGGAATAATTAAGATCTAGTCTCTCAGTAAGTATGATATTTATAACACATTATTTTTGCCTATAATCACTGTATTGTACATTAAATCTTTAGGACTTATTTATTTATAAGTTGTAAATTTGTATCCTTATACAACATCTCTCCTATCCCCCAATCCCCAGGCCCTGGTAATCCCCATTTTACTCTATGTTTTTATAAGTTTGGCCTTTTTAGAACCCACAAATAAGTGATATCACACAGTATTTGACTTTTTCTGTCTGACTTATCTCAGGCTAATATGCTCCAGATCTACACATGTTGTTGAACCTGGCAAGGTTTCCTTTCTTCTCATAGATGAATAATATTCTATTACAAATATGTATCACATCTTCATTATCCACTTATCTGTTGATAGGCACCTAGGTTGTTTCCATATGTTGACTGTTGTCAATAATGCTGCAATAAACATGGTAGTGCTTATATCTCTTTGATATCCTGTTTTAATTTCCTTTGGGTATATACCTCAAAGTGGAATTGCTAAATCATGTAGTAGCTCTACTTGAAATTTTTAAGGAAACTCCATACTGTTATCCATAGTGGCTGAACCAATTTACTTTCCCTCAAACAGTATACAAATTTCCTTTTTTCCACCATCCTCACCAACACTTGTTATCTTTCATCTTCTTGATGATAACCATTCTAACAGGTGTGAGGTGGTCACTTATTGTGGTTTTGATTTGCAGTTTCCTGATGATTAATAATGTTGGGCATCTCTTCATGTACCTATTGGCCATTTGTATGTCTTCTTTGGAAAAAAATGTTTATTTAGTTTGTATTCCCATTTTTAAATCAGGCTGTTTGTGGTTGTTGTTACTGAGTTGTATGAGCTCTTTATATATTTTGCATATTAATCTCCTTATCCAACATATGGTTTGGAAATATTTTTTCCCATTCCACAGGCTGCCTTTTTATCTTGTTGATTATTTCTTTTGTTGTACAAAGGCTTATAAGTTTGACATAGTTCTACTTGTTGATTTTGACTCTCGTTCTTTATGTTTTTGGTGTCATGTGCAAAAAGTCATTGCCAAGAGCAATGTCAAGAGCAATGTCAAGGAGTTTCTTCCCTGTGTTTTCTTCTAGGAGATTTATGGTATCTTTGATCCATTTTGAGTTTGTTTTTATGAATGGTGTAAGATAGGGGTCTAATTTCATTTTCCTGTATGTGTTTACCTTGTTTTCCCAACACCATTTGCTGAAGAGACTCTTCTTTCCATATTGGGTGTTCTTAGTTCTCTTGTGAAAAATTAATTGACTACATATGCAGCAGCAGAATCTACATTCTTGTCAGGTACACAGGGAGCATTCTTCAGAATACATCATATGATAAGATAAGAAAAAAACCAAGTCTTAGAAAATTTAAGATTTAAATTATGCCAATTATCTTTTTTCACCATAATGATATAGAACTAGAAATCAACAACAAGTGGAAGGCTGGGAAATGTACAAATATGTGGAAACTAAGCAACACAGTTCTGAATAACAAATGGGTCAAAGAAGAAATCAAAAGGAAAATTTAAAAATATTCTGAAACTAATGAAAATGAAAGCACAACATACCAAAACCAGCAAAAGCAGTTCTGAGGGAGAAATTTATGGCAATAAATACATGTAACAAAAAATTTTAAAGATCTCAAATAAACAACTTAATTTGCACCTCAAAAAACTAGACAAAGACAAATAAATTAAGTCTAAAGTTAGCAGAAGGAAGGAAATAATAAAGATCAGTGTACAAATAGATTAGAGACTATAAAAACAGTAAGAAAGATCAACAAAACTGAAAGCTGTTTTTCAAAAAGGTAAATAAAATTGACAAATTTCAGTTATAGTAATTAAGAAAAATGACAGAAGACTCAAATAACATCAGAAATGGAAGATGATATTACAAATGATACTACAGAAACATATAGGATCAAAAAAGACTGCAGAGGGGCTTCCCTGGTGGCGCAGTGGTTGAGAGTCCGCCTGCCGACGCAGGGCACACGGGTTCGTGCCCCGGTCCGGGAGGATCCCACATGCCGCGGGGCAGCTGGGCCCGTGGGCCATGGCCACTGGGCCTGTGCGTCCAGAGCCTGTGCTCTGCAACGGGAGGGGCCGCAGCGGTGGGAGGCCCGCGTACCACAAAAAAAAAAAAAAAAAAAAAAAGACTGCAGAGAACAATTATATGCCATATAAATTAGATAACCTAACAAAAATAGAAACTTACAACCTACAAGGTTGCTAACCCTAACCCTAATTATGAAGAAATAACACATCTAACCAATAACAAGTAAGGAGATTGATTCAGTAATCAAAAACTTCCCAAAAAACCTCCCAGGATCACATGGTTTTGCTGGTGAATTCTACTAAACATTTAAGAAGAATTAATGCCAATCCTCAAACCGTTTGGAAAAGTTGAAGGGGCAGGAACAATTCCAAACTTATTCTATGAGGTCAGCATTACCCTGGTAGCAAAGCCAGATAAGAAAATGATAGACCATGTTCCCTGGTGAATATAGAGGCAAAAACTCTCAATAAAATAATAGCAAAGTGTATTCAGAAGCACATTAAAAGTATTATACACCATGACCAAGTAGAATTTATCTCCAGGATGCAAGGATGGTTCAACATATGCAACTCAATTATATACACTACATTACCAGAAGGAAAGATAAAGAAGTTATATTATCATCTCAATAGATGCAGAAAAAAATTGACAAAAATCAACATTCTTTCATGATAAATACCCTCAGCAGTTTGGGTATATAAGGAATAAACTCAACATAATAAAGGTCATATACTACAAACCAAAAACTAACATTACACTTAATGGGTGAAAAATTGAAAGCTTTTCCTCAAAGTTCAGGAATTAGATGAAATGCCCACTCTCATTCAACATAGTACTGGAAGTCCTACCCAGAGCAATTAGGTAAGACAAAAAAATAAAAGCATCCAAATCAGAAAGAAAGAATTAAAATTGTTTTCATTTGCAGATGATATGATTTTATACATCAAAAATTCCAGACTCAACTAGAAAGTTGTTGGAACTAATAAACAAATTCAGAAAAGTGGCAGGATATGAAATCAACATACAGAAGTCAGTTGCATTTCTATGCACAAAAAATGATATATCTGAAAAAGAAATAAGAAAACTATTCCATTCACAATAGCATCAAAACAATAAAATACCAAAGAAAAAAATTAACCAAGGAAATGATAGATCTGTACAATGAAAACTACAAGTCTTTGTTGAAATAAATTGAAGAAGACACAAACAAATGGAAAGATATCTCATGTTCACAAATCAGAATTAATAGTGTTAAAATGTCCACACAACCCAAAGCCATCTACATATTCAGTGAAAGTCTTATCAAAATTCCAATTACGTTTTCCACAGAAATAGAAAAAAAAATCCTAAAATTTGTATAATACCACAAAAGACCCCCAGTAGCCAAAGCAATATGAGGAAAAAGAATATCAGGAAGTATCACACTTCCTGATTTCAAACTACACTACAGAGGTATACTAATTCAAACTTATGTTACTGACATAAAAATAGATACATAGACCAATGGAACAGAATTGAGAGACCAGAGTTAATCGTTCTCTTTTAGGAGTTATGCAGGGATGTAATTTGAATTGAGCATGTAAGGGTTTCTCTGGTATTAACAGATTCTACTTCTGGGTTCAGGTTACAAGAAGTTTATTATGTTATAATCATTGAATATTACAACTTTTTTTTTGTTTTTCAATTTTTATGAGTATGTCTGACTCAACATTTTAAAAGGGTAATTAACACATTCATTTCATCCTTACAATAGAATACAGTTAGGCTAGAAGAAACAAAGTTAAAAAGTCACAACAGAGCTGGTAGAAGTAAAAGATTCCAAAATCCCTTCCTTTTGTCTATTTAAGAGGAATGAGCAACAGAAGTAGCTTTTTCAAAATCAAATGTCCATACATGGGAGTCTTTTTCTGGAATCTTTTTTATGTTCCATTTATCTACTATATCAAACTTGATATCAGTGCCACATTTTCTCATTTATTGTTGCTTTATGATATTTTGTGTAAGTACATACTGTTAGTCTTCCAACTTCATTCTACATTTTCAAAGTTGTTTTTGTTCATCTATGTCTTTTGTATGTCCATATAGATATTAGATTTTGTTAATTTCAATTAAAACAAAAGCAAAAACCAAACACCTGCCAAAATTTTGATTAGGATTGCATGGAACTGACAGAAAACTTTGGAGAGAAGAGACATCTTGACAATATTGCATCTTCTGACTCATGAACCCTATACTTCTATCCATTTTGTTAGATATTTAATTTTTTTCATCAGTGTTTCATAGTTTTCACTCTAGAGGTCTTCAATATATTTTGTCAGATTTATCTCTATTTCATATTTTGATGCTATTTTAAATATTATTTTTAATCCCATTTTTTATCATTAATTGTAGAAATCAATTCATTTTTATATATTGTTCTTCTCAAGAACCAACTTCTGGTGTAACTTTTTGGCTCTTTTGCTTTTTTATTTTGTTTGTATTTCCATAATGATTTTCTGTGATCTTGTTATTGTCTTTCTTCTATTTATGCAGTATTTAATTTGCTTTTCTTTTCAAGTTTCTTAAGTGGAGGCTGAGCCATAGATTTGAGATCTTTGTTCTTTTTAAATATTAATGTTCAGTGCTACAAATTCCACTTTATTGACATCTCACAAATTTTGATACATCATGTTTTTTTTTCTTTTATTCAGTTGAAAATAAATTCTAATTTCTATCTTTTTTTTAAAAAAAAATCATTGATGGGTTATTTGGTTTCCAAATATTTGAGGATTTTCCAGGAATTCTTATTTTGATTTCTAATTTAACTCCTTTTTTTCCAGAAAGCATAATTTATATAATGTGGATCCATACTGAGAAATGTTTGTTGGTCAAGAATATGGTCTATTTGGGGTAATCTACCAAGTGTTTGGTTTTTTTTTTTAATGTACATTTTCTTTGTTAGATAAGGTATTGGATAAAAAGCAAAGAGGTCATATTGGCTGATAGTGTTGTTCAGGTCATTTATATTCTAATTTTTTATCTTCTTATTCTATCAATTATTGAGAGAGAAGTGTAATATAATATAATCTATCTACAACTGTGGATTTTTCTATTTCTCCTTGTAGTTCTGACATTTTGTGTCTTGTACCTAGAATCTTTGGTGCATAAACATTTAAGATTGGTATATTCTCTTGGATTAATACTTTATCATTATAAAATAAACTTTTTATCTCCAGTAATCTACCTTGCTCTGAAAGTTACTTTGATATTAATTCAGCCAGTCTAGCTTTTTAAAATTTGTTTTAGTTTGGTATCTGTTTGCTTAAAGTATGTTTTCATGAGGGAAGCATAGAATGAGATTATACTTTTTTATTTAGTCTCACAATCTCTGTTTTATATTTATGGTATTAGGAACATTTACATTAATTGCTATTAGTGATACTATTATGTTTATCATAATCATCCATTTGCTGTGAAGTTTTCCCATCTGTACTTTGCTCTCTTCTCCTCTTTATTGGTCTTTTTTAGAATAATATATTTTTTAGGATTATATTACAATTCTCTTATTTGTTATACCTCTTTGTTTTGTTACTTTAGTGAATGATTTGGGGTTCATAGTATACACTTG
>RJWK010021789.1:0-30408 GCA_004363435.1 Platanista minor
TCTCATTTATTAACATTATTAAAATGATTTTAAATTAAGCATAGGTAACTTTGGTTTAAATAAAGGGTATACATGGTGGTGACATTTTATTTTCAATTATGTAGTAATTCTGGAACTTAGGCACTGTGTCTGTACAACTTGTATTTTCTTATTATAAAAGATTTCATCCCACTTGGCATAAAGAGAAAATAGAATTTTCTATAGACTGGAGTAACTCCCTAGAAGACTGTTTTGGATTCATAGAATATTTGGTGTAGGCAGAAAGAAAATACACACAACATGTTCATTTGAAAATGACTAGTCACACTTGGTATTACTCTAAAGGTAAATATAATCAAGATTATAAAGACATTTCTGGACCCGATTATTTTATTAAAATGTATAATCTTCTGTGATGTGTTTCTTCTTCTGGTTCATACTATTATATAATGATTTTAATTAAAAATAAAAATGTTTTTCTTTTATTAAAAAAAAAAAAAAGTGCCATGGTAGGAAGAAACACTAGAGTACAGAAGCAAACAAAGCCAGAGAGGTTGGGCTGACCTGGTAACTTGCTACCCATCAAATGCCAGTTAGGAATTTCCAGAGAGTAGAGAATTTATGCTACTTTCAAGGCTTCAATTCTAAACCTGAATTGTGCTGAATTTCAGAATCTCCTTCTAGATGGAAAAGAAAAAACAACAAAGGTTTCCAGACCTCAGGTGTTTAAAGGGCCTTCACACAGTAAATCAACCTACTGCTGTCTTGTTTTCTCCACAACCAGACTGAAATAATACAGTGTCAGCAGAGGTGTGAATTACCTCCATTCACCTTAATGGAGTGTTAACTTCAAAGGCTTGTTTTAACCATTTAAATGCTAAGCTCATGAGTAAACATTCTGTTAAAAAAAAAAAAGTACAATTTAAACATTCACCCTCAACATACAAAAGTAATTTATATTCTCAGCACTTCATCTTCTAATTTAGCAAACAAGTCTCCAAGTGTTAGAAAAATATAGATTTTGTGCTTTACTTAGTTTTATTTTAAATAGTTATTACCTAATAAATTATGAACATTAAGCCCACAATAAAAAGGCCTATACTTCCCAGGAAAAATGCTGAGGAGTACTTGAACAAGGTTTTATTTGAAATCCTGATGAAGGGGGCACTGCTTTTACCAGTCATCTTACTAGCTTCCTCCAAACTCAAAGGGAAAGTTATGACTCCAAACAGGCAACTAGATAAGGCAGAATATTAAAGTAAAATAAAAATAAACACCTCTCCAAATAATTTCTTTTGATATTAACTAAGTTTCGCGCAGCGTTCAATAGGTTTGCCAAACCTCCCATGATCCCATCCCACGAGCAGGTGACAAATGTATTAATTGATGCCCAACTGTCATCACACTTAACATCTGCCCCAGGAGGCATCCTTGCATCTGTTGCAGATTTAGGGCTATTTTGGTATTAGGAGTTAGATTTATTTTAGCAGCTGAACACCTATTTGTATTTGGATCTATAATTTCCCATAGAAATGTGGGAAAGCACTAAAAAGAATGCACATGGGGCCAGTTCTCCTGTGAGTGAAGGCTAGAAAAAGATTCTAAACATATTAGTTGTGCAAGATAGAAGATGTAGAAATTCCATGTCCTTGTCTGAAAGCAACTTCATTTTACAGGTCTAGATGAAGGGATGGGGAAAAAAAGGGGATAAACATCTAATTTATTAAGAGCCCCTGTTTTGGTCTGCACCTAATTTATGCAAGGTCATTTAATCCTCTCAGCACAACCCTGTATAATTGGTATTAACTCCATTTAATACCTATGTGAAAGTAGAGGTTTAGAGAGGTTAAGTGGTTTGCCTAAATTCACTGAGATTTTCATCTAAGTCTTTCTAACCCCCAAACTTGGACATTTTCCATTACACTATGCTGATTTCAAGTTGCCAAAGAGGAAACTTAACTCAGTTGCCAATTTTTCAGCCCATTTCCTAAGTGGGAAGCAAGGGGGCACCAGCAAAAGTGTGTATTTCCATACATGCAAATTGGCACTTTGCATGTAATTCTCTACTTTACATGTGCGAAGGGGTAGGATTACATTTTTACTGATACACCCTGGATTTGGTAGGCTGCTAACAAGATGTCCTTTACAAGAATACTCCCTGGGGCAGTAGGGGAGGGAGGCACCTAGCTACTGGTTTCCAACCGGGAATAAGCCACATCAATGCGAAGACTGGAACGATCTATAACCTCCAAACAAAGCATGATATAAATCATCAAAATTTGTCCCTGTTGGCCAAGTAGAAAGTCACATGTTTTAGTGACAAATGAGAAAGCTCAGAGAGCCTTCAAATCCACAGCCAGTCATCACAGCTCTATCTCATACTGCACGACAGAGGAAAATCACAAAAGTTTCTTAGGATTTGGAGTCAGGGCAAAATACCAAGTGAAATAATCCAACAGTTTTGTTATTGGTGACTGATGTTGACATTAACCTATGAACTAAATTCAATTGTGTATATAAACAATATACTGATTTCTTTAAAAACAAACAATTGTCTCAATATATTTAATAACATTAAAAACTTCTCTGTGAAAGATGCTGTTAAGAGAATGAAAAGGCAAGTCACAGACTGGGAGAAAATCTTTGTGAAACACATATCTGATAAAGGATTGGTGTCTAAAATACAAAAAGAATGATTAAAACTCAACAATGTAAAAACAACGCAATTTTAAAAATCTGAACCTCACCAAAGAAAATATACAAATGGCAAATAAACATGCGAAAAGATGCTCAACATCATATGTCAATAGGGAAATGCAAATTAAAACAACGAGATACATCTGCACACCCATTAGAATGGCGAAAATCCAAAACACTGACAGCACCCAATGTCGGCAAGGATGTGGAACAACAGGAACTCTCACACATTGCTGGCAGGACTGCAAAATGTTACAGCCACTTTGGAAGGCAGTTGGGCAGTTTCTTATAAGACTAAATATTCTACCATACCATACAGCAATTGCTAAAAAATAGTCTTTGGTATTAACCCAAATAAGCTGAAAATTTCTGTCCACACAAAAGTCTGCATACAAATGTTTGTAGCAGCTTTATTCACAAACGCCAAAATTTGGAAGCAAACAAGAGGTCATTCAACAGGTGAATGGAAAAACAAACTATGGTACATCCATACAATGGAATACTGTCAGTGAAACAAACTGTGGTACATCCATACAATGGAATATTGTCAGTGATTAAAAAAAAACAGAGCTATCAAGCTATGAAAAGACACTGAGGAAACTTAAACGCACATTGCTAAGTGAAAGAAGCCAGCCTGAAAGGTTAGATACTATATGATTCCACCAAATGACATTTTAGAAAAGGCTCATGGTTTTTATGGAGACAGTAAAAAGGTCGGTGGTTGCATCAAAAGTGAACCCTACTGTAAACTATGAACTTCAGTTAATAGTAATGTATCAAAGTTGGCTCATCAAGTATAACAAACGTACTTCACTAATGCAAGATGTTAGTAATGTGGGACATTATGGGTGTGCTGGAATGAGGGGATATATGAGAACTCTCTGTACTTTCTGTTCAACTATTTCTGTAAACGTTAACACTACCCTAAAAAATAAAGTCTGTTAATTTAAAAAAAAAACACAAACAAAAGATGCTCAACATATTTAAGAGCATTTTGAGTTTCTTATTTTGATTAAAACTGCTATGTCTACTTTCCCCTACCAACTCCTGTTTTGTTCTGCTTTTCTGTCAATGTTTGCAAAAATGTTAGTCCATATAAAGAGGATTCATCCAAGGTGCCTTCCAGAATAATTCCTTTTTGCATTTGGAGGTAAACTATTCAGCAAAAGATGTAGGAAAATATTTCTTTCACTTATTAATCCAATTAAAAATAATGAGTGTTAAACTAAAATTACCAACCAAAATACCAAAGACGAGCAAAACAAATGCCTGTGGAAATAAGGAAAAAAGATAAAGAACAATTAGAGCATTATTTTAAACCTTCACCTGCTCCAATAATGTACATTATAGTTCAAAATACATTAACTTTCGTGAGGTAGGTAAAATACTTGATTATAAAATGACAAGTTATTTCTTAAAATAAGATTCTTAAAAGAAACAAACAAAAATCAACCTACCCCTAACTTTTTCCATGAGAGAAAATCCTCTCTGCTCAGTTTAAGATAAAACAGTCCCGGGAACACAAAAATCAAACACATTGATGTACTGGAACCTTAAAGTGGGGAGGAAAAGAAAAGAATATTGCCAGATTCAGATGTGAGACTGGATGACAATTTAATCTATTTTAGAAAATGGAATTTTTGAAATAGAAGACTCACCAACTACACCAAATACATTCCTAATGTCAGGAACATATATCGTAAGTAAAACAATGATAATATTGAGAGCTATAGTGATCAAAGAATGGCGAATCCATGAGAATGGAAAGTTGGAGAAAAACATCATCATTAAAGCTTTCCTTGCCTGTATAACAGAAAAAGATTTAAGCAAAGAGGAGGTATCAAAGCCAAACTACTTGCTTAGGGAAACACATGTGTGGTACAGTTACCATGCTATTCTTGCCCTCTAAACTATTTAGATTCCAAAAATATGATATAAACTATTACTGTAAGGTATTTATTGCACATAAACTGAGAAATATACCTATCTGTGTGAGCTTCATAAAAACTGTTTGGGTTCTATTCCTGAAAAAATTTTCACATGCAATTTCTTTCGGTTGTATAATTTTCAAAATTACCAACAATAACACTTTGTGAAGAAATCAGAGTATCATTTTCATGAAATTCAACAGATAAAAGAACAAATGGTTTAAAACAGAAAAAGAAGTCATGCCATGATAAAGAAATACCATTTGCTGTTTTATGTTACATTATCTGTTTCACAGCATGTAAATGTGAAAACTAGTTCATGATGCTCTCCACTGCTAAGGCGGGCAACAGGCAGTCACGTCCCACAAGCGTTTACCCTGCCCCCGCTGCACTCCTGGCGCTGAGGTCCCCGCAGGGAGGAGGCCCCAGTCTTAAGGAGCTCCTCGTTCAGGGGCTCAAGTCGTCCACTAGAAGCATCTGTACCCAAAGCCTATGATTCCATTCTCCGAGAAATTCTCAAGAGTCTTACATATGGCAACTAAATGCTGAGTGATGATCTGCTGTGCCCCTTAAACAATAACTCTAGAGCAAATAAAATCTGTGACTAAGATTAGACTAGAACGTCTATGTGAAAATAAATTTCCAATAAACTCGAAGGAGTTTATTTTTGCTGACTTGACTTTTTCCTCTTCACGCACATTCTTTTGAAAACAGAATACAGAATTAAAGGGGGAAAAAAAACCCCAAAAAACTTTAGAAGAACTATAGTCTCTAAATTGGAAACAATGCTGTGGGAGAGCGTAAATCTAAACTAAATCTGAAAAAGCACAAATTAGTTTAGCGGTTCACTGTTATTTTTGTGCTTTCATGGGGCCATAGGCAAGTATGAGGTCTTTGATCAATTACTGGACAAATGAATAAGATATACAAGACTAGATGTGATTCAAACATTCTAGTCTGTAAAGAATTAGTGTTGCCATATTAGGGAGCTGCTACACCAAGCAACAAAACCTTTAAGAGTACTTACAGGGAAGTGGATTAGAGGGACTGTCAAAAGCACAGCAAATAGTATGCATAACTTCACAGTCATGACGACAACATCATGTGGCAAGTATTTACTATAACCTTGTAGTAATTCTGACGCCACACTGTCTGCAAATTTAAAAAACAATAATAAGGATCA
Organism: Platanista minor; assembly: GCA_004363435.1. Taxonomy (NCBI): domain Eukaryota; kingdom Metazoa; phylum Chordata; class Mammalia; order Artiodactyla; family Platanistidae; genus Platanista; species Platanista minor. The sequence continues at coordinate 5,788 of RJWK010021789.1, forward strand.
CATTATAAACTACTAAGATGTTAATAACAGTAACATTATTTTCCTTTGCACAAACGGATCTTAACAGATTTTGGATTTCCAGTACCAAATCCATCTCTGGCCTTTTTCCTATCCTATGAAACACAGAGACATTAAGTAAATATCTTCTGGAAACCTACAGTGTTTTCTTTTAATGAAACTAGAAATTGGCCCGGGCAGAATCTCTAAAATTATGACAATGAATATACATTTAAGAAAATCTCTTTAGAACTTTTCCATAATCTGAAGGTTTTGAACAACACTTAGGTTATTTTATAAAGTGTTTTCATGTATACTACTGAATTTGGTCCTTATGATAACAATATAAGATAGGTAGCTATGCTAAAAATTATTAACTGACTTGCCCAAGATCATACAGTACAAAGGGGCAGAGCTGGCAGAGCTGTACTCCCAAATTGTTTTGATGCCAAAGCCTGTCCTTAATATTGCAATGTTTTCTAGGATCTTACAGTTTTGTGCATGTTACCTGCTTCATCAACATTTCATCTATAGATTCATCTTTCATAAAAGAGAATGCAGTGTTAGGGTAACGGCTTCCTTAGCAAGCCAGTGTGGTAGTCAGTGACAGAATCTGAACAAGCTGACCATGCTTTGCTCCCTGGTGTTCTTCTACCCTCACGTCTTCCACACTCCAAGCCAGAGGAGGGCTATTAAGAGTGAGAGTTCTCAAGAACACTCCATATCACTGACTTGTAGGGAAAGATGAGTTTGTACTTAAAATAGAATTGTGGTTTTGTTGTTGTTGTTGTTTGTTTTTGTTTTTTTCATTTGAGACCACATGGTTTGGAAAAGTCACTTTGGAGAAAATAAAAAAACAAATCAAATACACCTCTGTTTTCAAATACCTTAAAATTTAAAGGGGAGATAAGATGAAGACACACACATATAATAGAAAGTGTGTAAACACAGATACACTTAAGTGGAAGAAGAAGGTCTAAACAAAGAGCTACGGTGATCCTGAACAGGGAAAGATAACTATGGCTTTGGGATGAACATGAACGAAATCCAGGAAGACTTGAGAAGAGTCATCATGATATAGTGAGCAGCAGGGTACTAGAGGGGCTTGAATTCTGTGATCAAACAGACTAAGATTCAAATCCTACTCTTACTAGCAACTTACTTCTCTGAGTCTCTTGGTTTTTATATTTGTAAAATGGGGACAATAATACATTGACCTACAGAGTCACTGAGAAACATGACATGAGTTAATGTATGTGTGCTGACATTCAAAGATGTGGGGAAGAAATTCTCTCTGGTAGTAATACGCAACCGAGAAAATGAGCAGCCCAATAGTCTTTCAGCCCAGAGGCTGAAAGACTGTGTGGGAGAGCAAAGAGAGTAGTGGGTGATAAGGCTGGAAATGCATTTAAGACCAGTAACAGAGCTCTTCATAGGGTCTGGACTCAATCTGGTAGGACACAGAGATGCAATGACTTCTGAAGAACAGTGCATTATGATCTGAACTAAGCAGGAAGACAGATTGGAAGAAAAAGAGGCCCAAAACAGGAATAACAGTTAGAAGGCTACTGTCATAACCACTGAAAGGTAATGAGAATTTGAACTAGATTAGTAATAATGGAAATGGGATAGAAACCAATTGTTGGAAGTATCAAAGACATACTTGATATAACGTGGGACTAATGGACCAAGTAAGAGATTAAGAAGAGCCAGGAAAGCTGGATTCTAGTCCCTAATATGCGAGATACTTGTGACTCTTTGGAAAAATATAGCAAACTATTTTATTTCCACGTTCTGAATCATATAAATGAGCTATTAACACTTACTAATTAAGAATTTTGTAGACTTTTTAAATGGTCTGGTTATTATGCAATATTTGGGTATTGGCCTGGTTTATCAGAGGAACACTTTTTATTCCTCACCTTATAATGCTTTAACATCTGTAATCAGAGCCAATATTATTAATCTAGGTACATACTTATTAGTCCCTTTAATCTGATAAAATTTAGATATTAACTAAGCCTTGAGAGCACTGAATGAAAGGATCCCAAGCAGCTCCAGAAGCCTGAAGAACTAGATTTATTACAAATTCAAAATACCTGTTACATGTCTACTTTCTACTTTCCCAAGACAAAAACCTTTTTCCTGAGCCAGACAATTCTGTGTTCTTAGCTGAGCCTTATGCAAGGGATAGAGTACAACACACTTCTCTGCATTCAGACAAATCTCTACAAATCTCAGGAAGAACCTGATGGTGATCTCTGCAAGTTATATATTCTACTGAAGTCAGGAGGCTGCCCTGTTTAATACACACTGTCAAACAGGGGATGAAGTTTACAAAGATTATCACAGAGTAACAGAAAGATCACTGGATTAATATTCAGGAGACATGCCACTAATTGTGAGACAGGTCACTTCACCTCTTGGACTTAAGCTACTCACCTATAAAATGAGTTGAAGGCGTTAATTTGTGACAAGCCCTTCTGATAAGGTCTCAAGCTCAATCAGCAATTTCTTTCTGTAAGACTGAGAGCTACTGCTATTCCAATAGAAATATACTGTAAAAGACTTTCAACCCAAGAAAGAAACACTGTGAAGAGCAAATCAATACCTGAATCTTCTTCTGTCTTTGGAGAAGGAACTACTTTTATATCATTCTTTCTTTCCATCTATCTATCTATCTATCTATCTATCTATCTATCTATCTATCACCTACTTACCAGCCTACCATGTGATTTTTTTAGATCTGTATTTCTCCATTACATAAAGCGTGGATATTCTGAAGAATCTGCATCAGTGGAAAAGGGTTAAGTCAGAGACAACAGCTTTACTTGATAACCAGGAAAATGCCTGTGTAGGAAACATTTCACGTACATGATGAAAATATTTAGACTCTGTGTTCAGGCAAAGATAGATAGATAGATAGATAGATAGATAGATAGATAGATAGATAGATAGATATGACTGGAGCTTAAGTGAGCCAGGTTTTTCCAAAAGTTCACTTTGCAAAAAACTTGGAATGAAGGGAATCTGGATTCTGTGGCATAATTCCTGAGGAGGCAGCACAGTGATAAAGGCATTGACTCTGGAGAGAGTCAGAATTGGATTCAAATCCCAACTCATTATTCATTATCTGCAGGTACTGGTCAAAGTGCCCAACCTATCTGAACCTATATCTTGCAGAGTCGTCATAAGGACTGAGTTAGGCAATGTATATAATAAAACACCTGGTATGTACAGAATAAATGTTAGCTCAATAAATGCATCAGCGTCCATCCTTCCTCCACTTCCCTTTCCATCTAAGCTTTCTTATAATTTAACACAGCTCCTAACATCTCATGGTAATATTTTTGTAACTACTTTTCAGCTGTCCTGGAAATTGGCGGGCCATTTGAGGTTTCTTCCAGATAGCTCTATTGATCCATAGGGAAGAAAAGGAGGTCCATTTTTTGGACTTTTTCTCAATTTTGGAAGATCCCTAAATATAATAGTATTTGTGCCAGGTGACAATTTCAATTTATAAAATTATACAGCTATTCTACTTAGTTTTTGCTGAATTCTAACAAAGACCCTGCTGTAGTATCTCATTGTTATAGAAAAGTATCACTGTGCTCAACTCTGTACGAAAACAAACACAACAACCAAAAATAGAGTTTATGTATTTCAAGAATTTTATTTCCTTAACAATGATCAAAAAAGTTTAACAATCTTCTTTAACTTGCCTTGTAGTGTATCCATGCTTATGTTGGAAGTAGGAAGTAACGCTCTTCCGGATGGTGTGTACAGAGCTCTACCACTCTTATTCAACATAGTACAAAAATGCAAGAGCAGATTTAGATTCATCAATCGCCTTTATTACTGTTGAAATGACATAGAGTTAGCAAGAAAAGGACTATATAGAGCAATTATAATTTTCTCACACACTGAAAAGTCTAAGATAATACACTGATAATAATAAACTGAAAAGTTACCATACTTAAGTTTCATTAATGACAGTAAGAAGAGAAGTACAGTGCTGAAAAAAGAGCACCTGAAATTATGAAATAATTGCAATAATGATGATAACAGTAATGATAATACACCACCAGCAGTAGCTCTCCTTTGTGGAAGACGGCTGTGTGCCAGATACTGTAACAGGCATTTTACATATAACTTATTTCCTCTTCGGTATAAATCTATATAATTATCCCTGTGTTACAGATTAGGAGATGAAGATAGTACAAAGTGAAGTACCCTGGTTCAAGGCCACACAGCTAGTTAGAGCACAGTGGTTTTTTGAATCATATTTGTTGAGTTTCAAAATCCTTACTCTTTCCACTGGGCTTAGGAAAGGTAGTTATGCAAGTAAATGTCCAAAAACTTGTCAGACCTGAAAAAACTCTGGAAGGTAAGCAAAGCACCATTACAAGCCATCATGAATGTCTAAAACCTGAAACACATGCACAAGGCCACTGACCGTGAAATCAGAGTCAGAACAGCTAAATATCACAAAAGTAATAATAGCCATCTACCTGGAGCGTTGTTATAGGGGCATTCATAAACTGAAAAGTGTATTCAAGGATTTGACAAATTGAGTGCAGTTTGTTATAATGTGTTTGTCTGCAAATTAAACAAGTGTGTTTGCAAATTTAACAAGAGAGCTTACAATTTTTTTTCTTGTTCTAGACTTTTAAGTTTTATTTTTTTCTTGAGGTTCTTACCAGAAGAGAAAAAACCTCACCAAGCACATACCTTTTCAAAAGTAAATAAAATAAAATTTTACTTTTATTTTATGAATTTAAAAGAATCCTTTAAAAATTTACAGAGAAAGTTCATGGCAAAGCACAGAATACACACTGCAGAACTGTGTGAATTACATCTAAAGGCAGAGGTCTCTGACATAAGGGTACAACTATAGTCCAAGTAAAACCCTTTCCTTTCTCAACTTGTTCTTTTGCAATTAAGATGACTGATTCTCTCAGCCTCCCAAACTGCTGAACTAGACTCTAACATATTGAATTCTCAATTAAAAAAAAATAAAATCATCATTGCACTTTTTTTTTTCTTGTAGAAAGACTTCAATGTTTCTAAGCCCGCGATTTTACTTGGGTGTTTAAGAAAATTTTCATACGAAGTTATCAATCTTGAATTTGATCCACCTTTTTAAGAGAAAGAAAATCAGTTCTTTAAGGCCCGTAGAGCCACCACAGTGGTGCACTGAATTCTGGTAGCCTGAACAAATTAACTTGCTAATGAAAGGCAGAAACAAAGTCCATATTCAGGTGTGAGATCAACTACAGAACAATTTATTTTGTCTTCTGTAATGAAATAACATACTTACCATAAAAAGTTAGGTACCCAAAGAGTGCAGATATAAAATAAATGAAAAAACTTAAAGCCATTTCTGTATTGGTTACATTCTGCATCCTTTTCTTAGAAGGTCTAAAAGAAAAAAAATGGTAAAATTAGAATCTGTGATCTGAATTATATCTAAATAGATAAATATCTCCCAAGCTATTCAAAAGAATTCCTTAACCACTCAAGACCTAGTTCTCTAATAACTACACACTAGAATTCTTGATTTGAAATTACTGCACAAAGGACTATGCTTCAAAGAAACATTCTCAACTTAGAACTAAGTCTTGGTTGTTTTGTTTTGCTTTAAACTAACACCTACAATCCAGTGGTGGGAGGGTAGGATTCATAGAGGAGAATGTTAGTCAATCTGAAAGTCCTAGAAGTAAAAAGACATACTAATACATTTTAAATATTCCAGGATTCTGTAGTACCTTTGAAGTTCACAGTATATGGGCAATATTGAGGTGTGGCAGAGAAATGAAAAAGCCATGGTTGGTATGGCATAAGCACTCTGAAAAAAAATTTTTTAAAGATGAAATTATTAAATGCTACTCTGTTGAAACCACTACTTCATTTGACAATAAAATCAGTTCTCCAAAAAAAAAAAAAAATCAATTTAGTTAAATTTCTTTCATGTTTCATGAATCAGCTGTTTATAAAATAAGAGGGGTTTTTTTGTTTTGTTTTTTTAACGAGACACACAATTATGGTCCCCAGTAAATATTTTACTTGACAGCTGTATTGCCCACACTAGCGAAAATATTTCTTGGATGCTTCCACACAATGTTGGTTTTACTACAATCACTGTTGCTTCTATATTGTATCAGTAAGATAAAAATAATTAAGGTAAGATAAAAAACATTTAGGTAAGATGAAAAATAATAACATTTTAGAAATGATCTTATTGTAATTCTCAGTCTTTCCTAATGCAGGTATTAGGAAACTCAAAAACACCTTATTACCCTAAGCAGCAATAATAGTTAATACTTTTGAACCTGCTTTCACCAACTCAATTCAAGTACCAACTTAATCTAAGAGAATACTGAATATATTAATCATATCTTAGCATCTATAACTAGGGTCTCTTTTGATGGGAATGAACATGATTTATTCTAGACTTCATAGCGATCCACTGGAATATATGAACAAAAGTTGTTGTTTTTTTTAAATTAGAATAGTTAAGAACCAGAGAAAGTTACAAAGCAAACAAAAGTTACCATCTAAATGAAAACACTGTCTTTACAAAATAGATGGTAATGATTTACTTTCTCTTTTCTACTCTAAAAAAATTTCTCCTTAACTAACTTAAGGCTCTTCAGCAAAAGAAGTTCCAGATGACTGTAGATCTATCTTCAGACACAAGGCCTCCTAAAATATCGGAGGAGAGCTGGCAGGAAGGAAAGCTGTAGCATTTCCCACGGCTAGATTAGGAGAATGAAATTCAGTTCACAAATTCTCTTTCATATACTGCTCAGTTTCCTGGCTTGTCAATTACCCTACCTAAATCTTTAAGGCACATGGAGGCCTTTACCATGTAAAAGATGTGGTAACCTCCCTTGTGGGGCCAGAGAGACATTTCTCATTTAAAAACTGGGGAATAAGGGAGTTCCCTGGTGGCCTAGTGGTTAGGATTCCAGGCTTTCATTGCTATGGCCCGGGTTCAATCCCTGGTTGGGGAACTGAGATCCCGTAAACTGCAAGGCACGGCCAAAAACAAAACAAAACAAAACAACAACGGAAAAGAACCCTAGGGAATAAAAAGGAAAATTTTGCATGGAGGAGTTATCACACTAAAATGCTACACTAATAGAGTTATACATGAGTAGTGGGGATTCTAGTATCTGGGACCTGCATTTTAGCAGAATCAAAAAGTATACATGAAGAAACCTGCAGCAACAAGGAACACATGGCTCTTCTAGAATGGTAAAGTAGAGATCATTCAGATCAGTTTTCTGTCTCCTCTGCTGATGCTCAGGGGCTCTTGCAGGCGTTTCAAATATCCTAGGGCTCTCAGAGAAGGCAAGGGGGGACTTGGTCCTTCTGCCTCTGCTACAGGCATCATAAATTTCAACTTTGGAATGTCAGCCAGAAGACATATTGGCAGTGCTCAATTGCTGGTCCAATGATGAGGCTGTTTAGCCACAGACCAAGGTTCTACTCACAGGGGAGGAGTTTTTGATATAATTGGCTATTTAGCTTTACAAGTCCAGAGGGCAACAGGAAGTTTGTATGCACAGAGGACCTTATTGGCCAGACCAGACATTCAGTAAATCTGTTCTTTTAGGCAGTGGACCATTTAAAACAGGCTCCATTTAAAGGCATGCCAAAAAAAAGGTGGCTGTTTCATAATGGGCCACTTTCTGGTAAGCAACCCTGTACTTAGCACTTTCATGAAAATTAATTAGTTACAGGTAAAAGACCTAAGAGACCCTGTTACACAAATCTCTTAAACTTGAAATGTGAAAAAACTAAAAGTATCTGTTAATAACTTACACACCTCTTTGGAGAAAAGAAAGAGCTTTGGTTTACAATCATCTGTAGCATTTGAAATCTGTTTAAGAGAATTGAGGGGAAAGAGAGAAACCAACAGTCATTAAAAGTTAGAATACATAAAAAAAAACCAAGATGAATTTATTATTACTGGGCTTTCAAATAAAAATATTTCAAAACAAAGTTCCAAAATGTAATATAGCCATTACTTTTTTATTAATTAGGGGAATATCATTATTAGTCATATTTTATTTTTCTTTTTAGCTTAAAATAAAACGGAAGAAACTAAAAAACAAACAAACAAACAAACAAAAACAAAACAATTACCTGGAAGTATTGCTCTACAGAATTTAATGTCAGAGGACAAGGGATGGACCATTTTTTGATTATTATCTGTAAGAATAAGTAGGATCAGATGATTTCTTACCAAATTCATGACAAGAAATTGATTTCTAATAGGTCAGTATTATTTCAATTAATCTAACACCATACCAAATAATATGCTAACTAATAAAAGATTCTTTGTTCATGTCATTTCCCCTAGATAGAATGGGGCCATCATCTGACACAGGCACCTACGGTGGGAGAGCATGGGGGGGCTGCATAGTTGTTTGGTGGAGATCTCCCCCACTGAAGACTGAGAGCTTTCAAAACTCCAATAGTATCTTTTAAAAGAAAATCCAACTCAGAATGGGAACATGATGTTTTTAGTGACAATAGTACAAGAATACGGCTATCTGTGGACCTGGCATCAGTAGCAGACACAGAAATATTAATAGCAGTTTTGGAAATGGTCACAGGTAGATGCAAAGGGGGAGGCTCAGGGATTTCTGATGCATGAGCACTGGCCCTCCTTGCTTTTTTCAGACTTATATCACTTTTGGTGAATGTGGATGAAGCTGGCAAAGGATAAGAGCACAAAGCTAAGGAACTAGAGCTGGTAAAAATGAATTTTTTTTTTTAATTAAAAGAAATCCAGAGGGCTACTATTTCCCAGAAACAATCAATGAAAATGTTTCAGGATTTTACTCTTAATTGTGGCCATCCTGTTCCTAGACCTACAGTTGAGTTGGTCAACATTACCACTGTTGTAGTTGTTTCAGGGCACATAATTACTGTGTAAATACTTGCTCTAGGCCGAAACCCCGCATTCAAAAGGGCAAGGGAGAATAAAGGAAGCATCTCTCCTTTGCAGAAGACCAGTAAGTAAATATTATACTCTTCCTATTCGGTATTTATCTAGTTTTAGATTTTAACTAATTCAATCAAAATTGTACATAGTGATAAAACAAACCCAAGGAAAACATATACTTTTAGGATTAAATTAATGGGTCAACTAAAAAATTACTCTTATTTAAAACCCTCACCAAGAGAAAAAAAAAAAAAAAAAAAAGAACGGTAAGGATAAACTGGGCAAGTTGCTTTGATATTTCTAGGTAAGTTTTCAATATGGAATAAACTAAATGATCAACCTACCAAAAGGAAAGAAAAAAAAAAAAAATCAAAAGCAATAATCTCACCATTTTTTTTTTTTTTTTCTGATATGTTTGCCCAAAAAGGATGAGGATGGGGTGGGGCAGAAGCAAAGTTGTTACTGGTCTCTCTCTTCAGCCCTGCTCCAAATTCAGCACCTCACATTTCCCCCTGACTAACAGTGGAGGTGGCAGCAGCAACGACCATTTACATTGTATACCGGGGAGTTTGATAAGGTCGGTATGTGAGCTACCTCATTTTATCAGCTGTTATTACAAGACTTGCAAACCCAAATATTTCAAACAGTGCTCCAAAATGCAAGAAGATGATTATTTTTTCATTAATCAGAAAATATCATTAGAGGCCTGATTTTATATTAACATAAAATTCAGTTACTACAGCTAATTTCTCTGCAGAGACACATCTCAAGCCCAAGTGACGTCCTATAAAGCAGAAGTACAGAACAGGAATGGAAGATACCTGGCAACAAAGGGTAACAGGGAGTCCTTGCTCAAGTTGAAGGCAGAACACAGGAAGAAGATAAACCCAGGGGTTAGAAAGAAAGACAAAGGGAAAAAGAAGATTAAGCATTAAAAATACTTGTTCACTTGCACAGGAGGCCCTTCCCTCTTCTCTCTGCTCCAAGTCATTCCCATCTTTCAAGGCTCAGCTCAAGTTTTATTTCCGTCCACATCTTTCTTTATTCTACCTGTTGGCGATCCTTCTCTCCTCTCAGCTCTTATGTAATCCCTATTATGAAACAAATAAATCAATACTTAATTATGTACTGACTATATTGTTCTCTATTTTTTTTCTGATAAATTGATCTTATTTCCCTGACTAGAATGGCAGATCCTTAAGAGTAGTGTCCTGATTGATCTCCCACAATGCTAATGCCTACCATAGTGCTCAGCAGAAGGAAATCCAAATCTAACCAAAATCGATTCAAATGGTTCTCTGTTTTCATTACTGACTTATTAAAATATTACTTCAAATATCAGTATTAGAATACTAACCTGTACTTGAGAGAACTTTTAGAAAGAACAGAAATTCATTTTTGTTCAACAATGGAACAAAAAAGGTACCGTCATGCTGAGCCACTGCTAAAATAAAATTTATTTTTAAAATTTTAGGTATTTCAGCAGGGCCAAAAATTTATGTCAAAAACTTTTAAGCAAAATAAGGATCTGGGACAATAGATAAGAGTATAAGTTTTCATTGGCACTGTTTGGAGAGTACAATTTAAGAAAATAATAGTTTTCTGGACAGATTTTTTTTAATGTAATATAAATGCTATACAGATTTATTGATACAAGCACATACTGATAAAAATAATCAGTGAAAAAGGTGCAATGGAAAAAAAAATAAATCACTGAAAAAATTGGAATCCATCAAAAAAATTGGGGTTAATATATACATGTTTTCCTTAACCACTGTGTATTTTTAAACCTAATAACTTAGAAAGTCTAAAATAAATTCAGGCATACCTCATTTTATTGTGCTTTACTTTATTGCACTTCACAGACACTGTGTTTTTTAATGGATTGAAGCTTTGTGGCAGCCCTGCATTGAGCAAGGTTATGGGCACCATTTTTCCAAGAGCATTTGCTCACTTCGTGTCTCTGTGTCACATTTTGGTAATTCTCAAAATATTTCGAACTTTTTCATTACTATCATATTTGTTATAGTGACTGATGATCCGTGATCCATGATCTTTGATGTAACTATTGTAATTATTTTGGGGTGCCATGAACTATGCCCATATAAGACGGTGAATTTATTCATAGATGCTGTGTGTGCTTTGACTGCTCCACTGACTGGCAGTTCTCGTCTCTCTCCCTCTCCTCAGGCCTCCCTATTCCCTAAGACACAACAATATTGAAATTAGGCCAATTTATAACCCTACAAGTAGGCCTCTAACTGTTCAATTGAAAGGAAGAGTTGAACATCTCTCACTTTATATCAAAAGCTAGAAATGATTAAGCTCAGTGAGGAAGGCATGTTGAAAATTGAGATAAGCTGAGAGGTAGCCCTCTTGTACCAGACTGTTAGGCAAGCTGTGGATGCAAAGGAAAAGTTCCTGAAGGAAATGAAAAGTGCTACTCCAGTGAACACACAAATGATAAAAAAAGGTGAAACAGACTTACTGCTGATATGGAGAAAGTTTTAATGATCTGGATAGAACATCAAACCAGCCACAACATTCCCTTAAGCCAAAGCCAAATCCAGAGCAAAGCCCTAACTCTCTTCAATTCTATGAAGACTGAGAGAGGTGAGGAAGCTGCAGAAGAAAAGTCTGAAGCTAGCAGACCTTGGTTCATGAGGTTCAAGGAAAGAAGCTGTCTCCATAACATAGAAGTGCAAGGGAAGCAGCAAGTGCTCCTGCAGAAGCTGCAGCAAGTTATCCAGAAATTCTAGCAATGATCATTAATGAAGGTGATTACACTAAACAACAGATTTTCAATATAGACCAAACAGCCTTCTACTGGAAGAAAATGCCATTTAGGACTTTCATAGCTAGAGGAGAAGCCAATGCCTGGTTTCAAACCTTCAAAGGATAGCCTGACTCTCTTGTTAGGGGCTAATGACTCTCTTGTTAGTAGCTGGTGACTTTAAGTTGAATACAGTGCTAGTTTACCATTCCCCAAATCCTAGGACCCTTAAGAATTATGCTAAATCTACTCTGCCTGTGCTCTATAAATGGAAGAGCAAAGCCTTGATGACAACACATCTGTTTATTATTTTAAGCCCACTGTTGAGAACTACTGCTCAGAAAAAAAGATTCCTTTCAAAATACTATTGCTTGGGGACTTCCCTGGTGGTCCAGTGGTAAAGAATCCACCTTCCAACGCAGGGGATGCAGGTTCAATCCCTGGTCGGGGAACTAGGTTCCCACATGCTGCGGAGCACCTAACCCCACGTGCCACAACTACCGAGCTTGTGCGCCTCAACTAGAGAGCCCATGTGCTGCAAACTACAGAGCCCACATGCTCTGGAGCCCACGTGCCCTGGAATCTGTGTGCCACAACGAGAGAAGAGAAAACCCGCACACCACAACTAGAGAGAAGCCTGTGTGCTGCAATGAAGAGCCCACGCGCCGCAACAAAAGATGCCGCAACGCATGCCTCAATGAAGATCCCGTGTGCCACAACTAAGACCCAATGCAGCCAAAAATAAAAATATAAGAAAGTTAAAAAAAAATACTATTGCTCATTGACAATGCACCTGGTTACCCTAGAGCTCTGATGGAGATGTGCAACAAGATTCATGTTGTTTTCATGCCTCCTAACACAACATCCATTCTGCAGCCCATGGACTGAGGAGTAATATTGACTTTCAAGTCTTATTCTTTAAGAAACAATTGCATAAGGCTATAGCTGCTGGAGATGGTGATTCCTCTGATGGAGCCGAGCAAAGTAAACTGAAAACCATCTGGAAAGGATTCATCATTCTAGATGCCATTAAGTGCATATGTGATTCATGGGAAGAGATCAAAATATCAACATTAACAGAAGTTTGGAAGAAGTTGATTCCAACCCTCATGGATGACTTTGAGGGGTTCAAGACTTCAGTGAAGGAAGTCACTACAGATGTGGTGGAAAGAGCAAGAGAACTAGCATTAGAAGTGGAGCCTGAAGATGTGACTGAATTGCTGCAATCTCATGACAAAACTTGAATGGGTCCAGAGTTGCTTTTTATGGATGAGCAAAGAAAGTGGTTTCTAGAGATGGAATCTACTCCTGGTGAATCTACTCCTGGTGAAGATGCTGTGCAGGTTGTTGAGATGAATACAAAGGATTTACAATATTACATAAACTTAATTGATAAAGCAGTGGCAGGGTTTGAAAAGATTGACTCCAATTTTGAAAGAAGTCCTACTGTGGGTAAAGTGCTATCAAGCAGCATTGCATGCTATAGGAAATCATTCATGAAGGGGCCAATCGATGCAGCAATCTTCACTGTTGTCTTATTTTAAGAAATTGTCACAGCCTCCCCAACCTTTAGCAACCACCACCCTGATCAGTCAGCAGCCATCAACATCAAGGTAAGACCTTCCACCAGCAAAAAAGATTACAACTTGCCGAAGGCTCAGATGATGATTAGCATTTTTTAGCAATTTTTTTCTTTTACATTATAGGTTACTGCAAGACATTGAATATAGTTCCCTGTGCCATACAGTAGGTCCTTGTCGTTTACCTATTTTATATATAGTAGTGTGTAGATGTTAATCTCAAACTCCTAATTTATCCCTCCCCCTCTTTCCCTTTGGTAATCATAAGTTTGTTTTCTATGTCTGTATGTTTCTGTTTTGTAAATAAGTTCATTTGTGTCACTTTTTTAGATTTCACATGTAAGTGATATCATATGATCTTTGTCTTTCTCTGTCTGACTTACTCCACTTAGTATGATAATCTCTAGGTCTATCCACGTTGGTGCAAATGGCATTATTTCATTCTTTTTGTGTCTGAGTAAGCGATAAAGTATTTTTAAATTAAGGTATGCACATTGTTTTCTTAGACATAATGCTATTGTACACTTAATAGTCTACAGTATAAGGTAAACATAACTTTTTCATGCACTGGAAACCAAAAACTTGTGTCACTCGCTTTATTACAATACTAGGTTTATTGCAGTGGTCTGGAACCAAACCCGCAATATCTCTGAGGTATGCCTATATGCCAATTAAAAAGAGACTTAAGAAGAAAGTATACACTGTCTTCACTGTCCTATTGTAGACCAAATTTAAATTGTGTTCCTAGGTAAAATCTGAGCAGACGGTTTGTAAAGCATAATAAATGCAGAATAAGGGTATTATTTCCATATGACAGCTACAGTAGGAATCTGCATCAAATTAAAGAGTATCTGCCATGACAGAAATGAAAACTGTGAAAACTACAATAGACATGTTGTATCAATACATTTTACCTGCTTCAAATTATTGGCTATAAAAACCAAATTACTCCTAACTATGCAGTGCTTGTGTGGTCAATTATCTGTGAGGAAAATATTCAATGTGTGTACACTGATTCTCTTTAATATCCACATGTTCATCTGCAAATATAGGTCACTCTAAACCATGGTAGATGCTTCTCAACAATCAAACTATGATGAAATTATTTGTTGTTTCCCTCTTTATGTGGCACCTAAAAAGTGTGTTTATGGATGTTAAGTAAACTTATTGTGGTAATCATCTCTCAATATATGTAAGTCGTCATTATGCTGCACACCTTAAACTTACGCAGCGCTGTAAGTTTATATCTTTATAATGTCAATTATATCTCAATAAAACAGAAAAAAATCTTAAAAAAAAAAGTGTATGTTCCGGCTTCCCTGGTGGTGCAGTGGTTAAGAATCTGCCTGCCAACTCAGGGGACAAAGGTTTGAGCCCTGGTCCAGGAAGATCCCACATGCTGTGGAGCAACTAAGCCCATGTGCCACAACTACTGAGCCTGTGCTCTAGAGCCCTTAAGACACAACTACTGAGCTCACACGCCACAACTACTGAAGCCCGTGCTCCTAGAGTCCATCCCGTGCTCGGCAGCAAGAGAAGCCACCGCAACGAAGAGTAGCCCCTGCTCGCCACAACTAGAGAAAGCCCGCACGCAGCAATGAAGACCCAATGCTGCCAAAAAAATAAAATAAATAAATAAGACCAGTAGGATATTAGAAATGAAAAAAAGAATTATTAGCAATAGATTATTTATTTTAAAAAGTATATGCTCAATTCACTTACTTGTAAGATACAAGTTGGCCAATTTTTGCAGGGGAGGGCAATGATTTTAATGTTGATACATTCAACAAATGATTAAATGTAAGCACTGTTAAGTATTTTTAGTTTTAAGAGCATTCATTAAAGTATAAATATTTCTGTACACTGAAACCAGGGTCACTTTCACTTCATTTAAATAATCTAAAGTTGTTTTATCCTTGTATCCCAGAAGATAGTTTAGCCTAAGTTAAATGCATCCTAAATGTTTTGACAGCTTGGAAATCTGGTTCTATTATATGGTTTAACTAATGATGTGTTGTCTTGCTCTTTTGGGCGGCATTTTTCTTTCATTCATTTCTCAATAACAAAGGAGAGTTTAAATAAGCTTATGATTTTAAGAGTTTAATCAAGCCATTTAGGTATGCATCTTGGCAAGTGTAAAATGTTTAATCCTACTTAAGCTTTGACAGACTGACTACGGAATAAACTGCTAAGCAAAAAGAAAAAGGATTTTTTTTTCCAAAATTTCACACAAAAATACAGTCTTTGGAATGTTAAAATCTGTTTTAGAAGAATTAAAAAGAAATAAGAAATTCAAATTCTCTTTTATCTTTTTTAAAAAAATTCTTATCTTTATATTAAATTATTTTATAAATAGAATAAAGTTTACCATCTGAGAGATATTTTTCCTACGTTATAACAAAAATGAGCTAATTTAAAAAAACATTCCACATGTGAAAAAAAAAAAATTTCTTTGCAGCAGGCTTTTCATGAGAGCTTAACCACGCTGAATAAACCAGACCAGATAGAATTCAGGCACTCCAATTCTTACTAGATCTCATCAACGGTTAAGCCCCTGAAGCTATGGTTTCGTTAATGGAACAAAGTTTCAAAAATTAAGATGACTAGGACCAAATTGATTTTACGGATTAGAACCAGCCTGATTCTCATGCTTGAGTATACCCCAAAACACACACATACACACACAATATTGTACAGAAATAAATGGATACATACACCTAGCCAAAGAATTATATTCCATCTAAGGTTTTAACAGAATTGGTACGCTCTCCTCTCTAGTTAAGCAGAAGAGAAACTGAATTTGAAATGCTATTCTAGCTAAGCCTCTTCAAAATAGATACAATGAAGGAAACACTTTTGCAGAATAAAAGTGCTTTTAATAACACGTTGAAATAAAATGGGATACCTTCCCAACACAAAACAGAGTTAAGAGAAAAAAGACATTAATACAATGGGTTCAATTTTAGTGAGGAGATAAGCAATACACTATATTTTAAACTTACCACAAGAGCAAAGAACACCATAAAGAAAAATGATAAACTACTTGTGTAGCCAAGAAAGCCTGTAAAATAACAGTAAAATAAAAAGCAATTTATAAGGAAAGTGATCCTAACGTGCAGCTAAAGCTATACATCTTGGGCATGTTTTTTATTACAGTGCTTGGTATCTGGGGCTTAGGGCTGAGAATAACAACATTCCAACTATCTGTCACAGATCATTTATGTAGCTCTGTACAGCAGAATTGGAACTGGCTTACCACTAATGGTACACTGTAAGGAAAGGCTGCTCTTTAATGTTCCGTTGTAAAGGTTTTATTTTAGTGGGGCAGACAAAATACTACTGCAAACCAAGTAATAGGTTAACTAGGCAGGGCTGAAAGCTGAACAACCTAAAAGTCCAAGTTCAAAATTATTCACAACCACCTTCTGCTAAAAATGTGGTACTATGGAATTTAAAAGCCCCTTAATATTATTTTCTTTCTTTCTTTTTCTTTTCTTCTAAACAAATAATGTCCTCTTCTATAAAGAATTACCTATTTTAGGAAGAAGTGAGAGAGGGAACACAATGGCAACACAAATGATTATTAGCAGTGTTTCTCCATCAAGATACCAAGACCTATTAGGAAAAAAAGTTATATTTTAGGCACAGGACTTCAGTGTTTGTGTTTACACACACACACACACACACACACACACTCTCTCATACAGTATAACCATTACAACCACCCATTAGGAAAAGCCTACTTCTTTTTGTTAAAATACGTTCTTGTGGGATCCTATTATTCTTGTTAATGAATTCACATTTAAAAATGTACCAAAACAATGAGATGCCATTTTTCAACTACCAAATTAGCAAATATTTAAAAGTAAGATAATAGACAATGTGAGTGAAGAGTGATGAGATGTACACAAAACTAGTTAAAGTATAAACTGTGTAAATCACCTTTCTGGAAAGCAGTTTGGCAATAGATACTGAGAGCCTTAAAATATTTGACACTTAAAAAGTGACAATTAAAAATAAGAGATCATCAATAAGAACATTTTTGTAAAAAGATGTTTACTGAAAACATTTAAAATAATGAAAATTGGAAACAAACACCTAAGACCATGACAATTTTTTTTTTTTTTTTTTTTTTTTTGTGGTACGCGGGCCTCTCCCGCTGCGGAGCACAGGCTCCGGATGCGCAGGCTCAGCGGCCATGGCTCACGGGCCCAGCTGCTCCGCGGCATGTGGGATCTTCCCGGACCGGGGCACGAACCCATGTCTCCTGCATCGGCAGGTGGACTCTCAACCACTGTGCCACCAGGGAAGCCCGACCATGACAATTTTAAAATAAATTATGAGACTATGGGACAATCATAAAAAACATTTTATAAGTATAATAATATACTGTATATATCATAAGTATATTTAGTATGATAAGTTTGAGGGAGAATATAGATTCATTAAAAATGGAAAGGAACTGCAATATATTGATAGCCATTAACCCTGGGTGGTAGAATGATGGGTACTTTTTCTTCTTTGTAGTTTTCCATATTTTTCAAATTTTCAGGAAAGGGCATGCACTACCAGGAGAAAACATATTACATTTTTCATATAAAGGCAATAGAATAATGAATGAGAAAAGGTAGGTTAAAAGTGTGATAGTGTATTTGATTATTTTTTTTAAAAATGGATGCACATTTAAAAAAAGTCAGAAAGATATACTTAAAATATCAAAAGTGGATATTTCTATGTAGCAGCACTGAGAAATTTTTATTTTATTTACTGGTTGCATATACATGGTTTTAATTTTTCAATATAAAAATACATGTGTTGAAGTTTTAAAAAATTAGACAATTCCCCCAAGACTTTAATAGTAAAGACTTTGCTTTAGTATATAAAAATTAAACAGTTCATGAAAGAAGTACAATTAGCAAATACACATGAAGAAAAACCCAATCTCTGGCGCTAATTAAAGAAATAAATAATGCTATAGAAATTAAATGAGTAAAAATATTTAAAAAAATAATATTCAAGGATGTGGAATAATTGGTCCTTCACACATTGCTAGTGACCTTGTCAATTAGCATTATCTTTTGGAAAAACATTGATAATATGTACAAAGGACAATAAAACGGTGGAAATCTACTCCAAGAGAATAATCTAAAATACAAAGAATTCTATGTGCATGAAGCTGTGACTACAACTTTATTATAATATTAGAAAGTTGAGGGAAAATCCTATATATCTAACAATAGAAAATGTTTATGTCAAAAACAGCACACTCTTTTTTTAAAAATTTTTATTGGATATATGTATATGTATAACTTATTCATTTTGCTGTACACCTGAAACTAACACATTGTAAATCAACTATACTCCAATAAAAATTTTTTTTAAAAAGCACACTCAATGGAATGTTAAGCAGCTTTTGAAAAAAACATTTAGTAAAATAGAAAATACTAATGATAGAAATACAAAATAAATATTATTAATTATGTTTGAAAAACGCTTTTGGGAAAAATTCAAAGGAAATAAAATGATAACAGTGATTAGGTAAGAGATAGTATTATGCATAATTTTTATCTGCTTTCTCTTCTAAATTTTCTGCAATGTAGCTGTCATATTTTTACACTGAAACATATGCATATATACACATGCACAATGGTAACAAAGTAAAATTCATGCTAATATGAGAGCTGGGAGCATCAAAGACAATAGGTATTACTTTTTCAAGTCATTTGGTAGATGCTCTCAGAATTTCCAATGGGCTATAATGTATCTTTTCACTACCAGATAGTCAAAGTCTCCCACTGCCTGTTAAATTAAGAAAATGGACAAATTCCTAGAAACGTACAATATACCAAGATTGAATCAGGAAGAACTAAAAAATATGAACAGACCAATAATGAGTAAGAACACTGAATCAGTAATCAAAAACCCACCAACAAAGAAAAGCCCAGGACCCATGGTTTTACTGGTGAATTCTACCAAACATTTCAAGAAAAATTAATGCCAATACTTCTCAAACTCTTCCCAAAAATTGGAGCAGAGCAAAAACTCCCAAACTCATTTTATTAGGCCAGCATACCCTACTATCAAATCCACATAAGGACACTGCAAAAAAAACAAAACTACAGGGCTTCCCTGGTGGCGCAGTGGTTGAGAGTCCGCCTGCCGATGCAGGGAGACACGGGTTCGTGCCCCGGTCCGGGAGGATCCCACATGCCGCGGAGCGGCTGGGCCCGTGAGCCATGCCGCTGAGCCTGCGCGTCCAGAGCCTGTGCTCTGCAATGGGAGAGCCCATAACAGTGAGAGGCCCGTGTACTGCAAAAACAAAAACAAAAACAAAAACAAAAAAAACTACAGACCAATAACCCTCGTGAATATATTACAAAAATTCTCAACAAAATATTAGCAAACTGAATTCAACAGCACATTTAAAGGATCATACACTATGATCAAGTAGGATTTATCCATGGGATGCAAGGGTGGATCAACATATGAAAATCAATCAACGTGATACAGCACATTAATAGAATGAAAGATAAAAATCATATGATCTCAATAGCTGCAAAAAAAAAGGCATGTGACAAAATATAATATCCTTTCATGATAAAAACCGTCAACAAATTTGATATAGAGGGAACAAATCTCAATATAATAAAGGCTATAGGTTGAAAGCTTCTTCTCTAAGATCAGGAACAAGACCAGGGTGCCTACTCTTACCATTCTTATTCAACATAGTATTGGAA
Source organism: Platanista minor (assembly GCA_004363435.1). NCBI lineage: Eukaryota > Metazoa > Chordata > Mammalia > Artiodactyla > Platanistidae > Platanista > Platanista minor. Next base: position 25,834 of record RJWK010021789.1, read on the forward strand.
GTCCTAGCTAGAGCAATCAGGCAAGAGAAAGAAATAAATGGCATACAAATTGGAAAAGAAGTAAATCTGTCTTTATTTGTGGATATGATCTTATATATAGAAAATCCTGAAGACTGCAACCAAAAAACTGTTAGAGCTAATCAACAAATTATGTAAAGTTGAAGGATACAAAATCAACATACAGAAATCAGTTGTGTTTTTATAAACTAACAAAGAAATATCTGAAAAAGAAATAAAGAAAACAATCCCATTCACAATAGCATGAAAGCAATAAAATACTTATGACTATTTAATGAAGGAAGTGAAAGATTAGTACACTGCAAACTATAAGGCTTAAATGAAAGAAATTGAAGACACAGACAAATGGAAAGATATTCAGTCTGTGTTCATGGATCAGAAGAATCAATAGTGTTAAAATGTCCATACTATCCAAAGCTATCTACAGAGTCAATGCAATCGCTATCAAATTCCAATGACATTATTTCCCAAAATAGAACAGTCCTAAAATTTGTATGGAACCACAAAAGACTCCAAATAGCTAAAGCAATCCTGAGAATGAAAACAAAGCTGACTTCAAACTATACTACAAAGCTTTAATAATCAAAATGATATAGTACTGGCATAAAAATAGACACACAGACCAACAGAACAGACTAGAGAGCCTAGGAATACCCCCTCCCCACCCCATATACTGTCAACTAATATTCAACAAAAGATCCAAGAATATTCAGTGGAGAAAGAAAAGAAATCTTTTCAATAAATTGTACTGAGAAAATTGGATAGCTATATACAGAAAAATTAAATCTATCTTAGAGCATTCATAAAAACTAACTTGAAATAGATTAAAGACTTAAATGTAAGACCTGAAACTATAAAACTCATAGAAGAAAACACAAGGAAAAAGCTTCTTGACATTGGTTGTGGCAACAGTTTTTTTTTAATATGACACCAAAAGCACAAGCAACAAAAGCAAAAATAAAAGGAACTATATCAAAATAAAAAGCTTCCGTACAGCAAAAGAAACAGTCAACAAAATGAAAAGGGAATCTACAGAATGGAAGAAAATATTTCCAAATCATATATCTGATAAGAGACTAATATTCAAAATACATAAAGAACTCACACAGTTCAATAGCAAAAAATCAAACAATCCAATTTTAAAATGGGCAGAGGAAAAAGACATTTTTTTTTCTCCAAAGAAGATATATGAATGGCCAACAGGTATGTGAAAAGACAATCAACATCTCTAATCATCTGGGAAATACAAATCAAAAGCACAATGAAATATCACCTCACACCTGTTAGTATAGGTATCATCAAAAAGACAAGAGAGGGACTTCCCTGGCAGTCCAGTGGTTAAGACTTCGCCTTCCAATGCAGGGGGTGAGGGTTCGATCCCTGGTCAGGGAGTTAAGATCCCACATGCCTCGTGGCCAAAAACAAAATATAAAACAGAAGCAATATTGTAACAAATTCAATAAAGACTTTAAAAATGATCCACATCAAAAAAAATCTTTAAAAAAAAAGACAAGAGATAACAAGTATTGACAAGGATATGGAGAAAAGGGAAGCCTTGTGCACTGTTGGTGGGAATGTGAATTGGTTCAGTCACTATAGAAGACAGTATGTTGGTTCCTCAAAAAATTAAAAACAGAACTACCATATGATTGGTCCAACAATCCCACTTCTGGGCATACATCTAATGGAAATTAAAAGAGGATATCAAAAAGATATCTGTACTCCCGTGTTTACTGCAAACAGCCAAGATATGGAAACAACCTAAGTGTCTGTCAATGGATGAATCGATAAAGAAGATGTGGTGCATACACGTACACACAATGGAATATTATTCAGTCAGAAAGAAAGAAATTTTGCCATTTGTGATAACATCAAGAGACCAATGTGAGCATTATGCTAAGTGAGATAAGTCAGACAGAAAAAGACAAATACTGTATATCACACATTTGTGGAATCTAAAAAAGCTGAACTTGTAGAAACAGAGTAGAATGGTGGTTAGCAGGGGCTGGTGGGTAGGGGGACTGAGGAGATGTTGATCAAATGGTACAAACTTGCAGGTGGAGGATGAATAAGTTCTGGGAATCTAATGCAAAGCAATGTGATTATAGTTAACATAACTATTTTATATACTTGGAAGTTGCTAAGAGACTGGATGCTAAATGTTCTCACTACAGAAAAGAAATGATAAGTACATAAGGTAATGGAGGTATTAGCTAACACTACAGTGGTAATCATACCACAGAATATAAGTGTATCAAATCTACACGTTGGACACCTTAAACTTACACAATGTTGTTATATGTAAATATCTCACTTAAAAAAAAAAAAAAAAAGGAAAGAAAGAAAAGGTTTTCCTCTACATGGGCTTAAGCCCATGGCTTCCAACACAAACTTTATGATTCATTGTGCCTCTTTTACCCCTTGGTGTATGAAGAAGTCCTCTTTAATGTATCTTTAAAAGGTACTATTGGACTTCCCTGGTGTGTGATTTCGATCCCTGGTCAGGGAACTAAGATCCCGCACACCATGCAGTGCAGCCAAGAAATAAAAAAAGATACACAATAAAAGGTAGTGTTGGGTGCTGACAACTTCCTCTTTAACAGAACAAGAGAAGGAGCAACAGCAGAAGCAACACCATGAGCACAGCTCACCCTTCTCCACCCTAACTCATGTCTTTAGGAAATGCATGTGCCAGAAACTAAAACCTACACATATGTATTTCTAGCTAATGGGTCTGCATTTGCACATGCCCCTCAAGTCCTGGTATGCAGGAGGTCCTAAGAGCATGCGGAGATTACAAATACAACATGACACTCCTTGGCATATTCATCTTCTAATCACTCTTGAATACATATGAAAATGGGAACTTCAAAATAACCCTCACTGAAGAACACCTGGCGACTAAATTCCTGAAGCTGGCAAAAAGCCCAGGGCTCTATGCCTGAAATCTCCTTCCTTCTGGGACCCAAAAGAGACTCAGACAGTTGCAGCGCAAGGAAAAGAAAAGGCCCAGAGGCGCACCAAAGTAGATTCTATCTGTTAATTCTGCTGTCCCTGCTGTCATGAAGGGAGAGCTGGGCAAAGGGAGCACGTTAATCCTCAGGACCAAAGACTCTTTTCTCCTGTATAAGAATCTTAGGAACACTTTGAAATTCTGAACTTTATAACATACACTATTTTATACTTTATAACTTTATAATTTCAGATCACAATTCACTCATGTCTGCAGAAGCCACATGACTGCCCAGAGCACGAACTGGGGGCGAGAAGATAACTTCACCTCCTCCCAGCGGTTAACTGAGAATCACAGAGTTATGGAATGTTAAGAGCTAGAAGGGACCTCAGAGATCATCTGGTTCAACAACCTCATTCTATGTCTGCAAAATCAGCAAAAGGATGATGAGGATCTTAGTAATAGAAGCAATGGAAATACTCTCTATTCATCAATAGTCACTCTGAATTTATGGTATTTTTTCAGATACTGCCTCATTTTTCTCAAGATTGTGATTTCTTTACACTCTCCTCACAGGATTAAACTTTTAATTGCTAATTTTAAAAAGAACTATTGCAAAAAATAATTTCTCTATCCCTGGTTTGGCTACTGGTTAATATTAATCATTTCTTATCTTTATTGTTATCTTAATACAGGCAATTATAAATACAATGCTTTTCTTTACCATTCATCAAAAATAAAGGCATTGAGCTGCATGAGCTGCTTGTAAATCTTGGAGATTAATCCTTTGTCAGTTGCTTCATTTGCAAATATTTTCTCCCATTCTGAGGGTTGTCTTTTGGTCTTGTTTATGGTGTCCTTTGCTATGCAAAAGCTTTGAAGTTTCATTAGGTCCCATTTGTTTATTTTTGTTTTTATTTCCATTTCTCTAGGAGGTGGGTCAAAAAGGATCTTGCTGTGATTTATGTCATAGAGTGTTCTGCCTATGTTTTCCTCTAAGAGTTTGGTAGTGTCTGACCTTACATTTAGGTCTTTAATCCATTTTGAGTTTATTTTTGTGTATGGTGTTAGGGATGGTTCTAATTTCATACTTTTACATGTACCTGTCCAGTTTTCCCAGCACCACTTATTGAAGAGGCTGTCTTTTCTCTACTGTGTATTCTTGCCTCCTTTATCAAAGATAAGGTGACCATATGTGCATTGGTTTACCTCTGGGCTTTCTATCCTGTTCCACTGATCTATATTTCTGTTTTTGTGCCAGTACCATACTGCCTTGATTACTGTAGCTTTGTAGTATAGTCTGAAGTCAGGGAGCCTGATTCCTCCAGCTCCGTTTTTCGTTCTCAAGATTGCTTTGGCTATTCGGGGTCTTTTGAGTTTCCATACATACAAATTGTGAATCTTTTTCTAGTTCTGTGAAAAATGCCAGTGGTAGTTTGATAGGGATTGCATTGAATCTGTAGATTGCTTTGGGTAGTAGAGTCATTTTCACAATGTTGATTCTTCCAATCCAAGAACATGGTATATCTCTCCATCTATTTGTATCATCTTTAATTTCTTTCATCAGTGTCTTATAATTTTCTGCATACAGGTCTTTTGTCTCC
>RJWK010021790.1:6362-30507 GCA_004363435.1 Platanista minor
TTTTTTTTTTTTTTTTTTTTTTTGTTTTTTTTTTTTTTTTTTTTTTTTTTTGCGGTACGTGGGCCTCTCACTGTTGTGGCCTCTCCCGTTGCGGAGCACAGGCTCTGCGGCCATGGCTCATGGGCCCAGCCGCTCCGCGACAGGTGGGATCCCCCCGGACCGGGGCACGAACCCGTGTCCCCTGCATCGGCAGGAGGACTCTCAACCACTGCGCCACCAGGGAAGCCCCCTCAGTGCGTATATTTTAAAAGCCTAAAAGCCATTCCTCAAAGAACAGAAGGAGGAAAACCAAACCACTGGAAGCCTGAGGAGTACTTCTCTGATTGTGGTAAAGTACCAGCTTTTGTTTTGTTTTTAAATTCTCACCCTGCTGCTGACCAATACTTCTATAAAATACAGTAAAATGGAACTTCTATGAAAAGTGATCATGTAGCTGGATGACATGGCAGTCTCAAACTGCTATAAAAGTTCCTAAGCCCCTACTTGTAAATCCTATATGTCTTTTGAAATGGAGCGGTAGCAAACACTGTGGGCTGGCACCTTGAGTAGTAACACTAATACAGTGCATACTCACTCAGATGGGCATGTTTATGAGGGTGTTTTTAGGATATCAGTCTTGGTTTCTTAAATGAGTGGTGACAAATGTCCATTGTCCTTCACAGAGCTGGCCTTATGCAATTACTTATTTCTCATTCACTATTTAAATTCTAATTTTCAATACAATCTGTTAGTAACAGAAAACAGATCTGTATTTTCCTGAGGCCTGGGATAGGAGGGTAGTGACTGCAAAGTGTCACAAGAAACCTTCTGGGGTGCTGGAAATGTTTTATATCTTGTTTATACTGGTTGATAAATAGACCTAGGCATTTTTCTACACTGTCTGAATTGTACATGTATGATGAGTGCATTTTATTGAATGTGAATTATATCTCAATAAAGTTGGCTATAAATTTTAGAAAATATGTTTAGATTTTAGAAAATACATTTTTGATCTGGGAAGAAGTGAAGCAATTGAAGAATAGACCTAATTCTCCCCTGACCTTTTCAAGATCAGGTATTGTGGACACACATCTTTGTTACTCTGTTCCACACCATAATCCAATAACCCACCATACACCGTGTTGCACTGCTTGTTGACAGAAGCAGTGGTGTTGGAAGATGCTTGTGGTGTTGGAAGCTGCTTCACATGGTAAAAGTGGACTTTGTACTCATTGCCTCATTGGCTTGGAAAGTCCTTTTTCATTTTCACAGAAGCCATTTCTTTAAAATAAGAAGACCCCAAATTCTTTCACAAGAAACTTTGGATTCCTTTTAGAATGTATGTTATTGTGCAAAGGTGAAATAAGCTTGGGTTTCTCAGAGTAATTTTAAATTTAAAATTTTAAACATTCAAAGAAGATTTTAGCAAGTTATACAATATGTAAATATTTTTGGTGAAGGAGTAACCATGCATGGACATATGTACACATGAAACTAGTCTAAACTACAAAGTCACAGAATATGAAAGTTCCTTCATAGTCTTTATAGTACAGATGCACTCATGATTTAATTACTAGCAATAAAACTCTTCTATATTCAAGATGAAGATAATGATTGATTACTCAGGGAAGGCTAGGAATAAGTTTTTCTCTGCCATAATTACAAAGCAGGTAATTTCTTATTAAATGAACAGAAAAAGTCTTTAAACTAACAAACCAATATATTATGGTCCTACAAACAAAGTAGGACCCTTTTGGGCTGCTTATGTGTATGTTGGTTCCAAGAAATCTTCAGTTGACCATCATCAGTATTGCTGTGCTCAACCCAGGTGGATACCATATGGCTCCCTGCTGTTTACTAGAATGCCCACGCCCACTTTGCTTCTTTTACTGAAATGCTGCTACTTGACTTTTGACAGTCTGAAGTTCTAACATTTTTCATGCTCTCTTCAGGTCAGCAGCAGTCCAGCCACCCAAAGCCTTTCTCTCAAAAGAACTTGATTTGGGGAAACTAGTTTTTGCAGCCACTTTAGGAAGTTCTACATTCCCCTGTGTGTTTATTATTGGGAATTTCACTGCCTTCTGTTTTAAATTTAGACGGATGACTAGTTCCAAATTTCCCCCTATTTCTTTGAGAACCTGTTGTCTACAACTCACTCTTTAAAAATAATTTCTGTATCAGGTAGGGTTTTGGGATGTAATCAATAGAATTATCTCTGAACAAAAAGAGGGATGTATCAGAATTCCATTGGAGGAGCTCATACAAATGATGCGGGACTGGACCACAGGCTGGGATCAGGAAACCCAGAAAGGCTGGGCAGAAGGGGTGACAGCGGTGATGAGACAGGGACAGAGATGTCAGAGTCCAGTATGGTGTATGGTTAAGAAGTAGGTCTCCTCTTAGACATGATTACTCCTAGCATCTATTTACTGCTTTTGATCCTAACAGACCTCCAAACACAGCAAACAAACTTAAATGTACATATATCCTGCAAAGTATTTGAAGAGTTTTAGTAAAAGTAGTTTCCATTATTTCTAAAAAGACTTTTTGTATTCCAAATATTCAGGCTAGTAGAGATGTAAGAGAGCAGAGATGAATAATTATCCTATCTTCAAGTGTGACCTTCTTTGAGCCACTTAGCAATATTCCCAATGAAAGAACTGAGTGTAATTGGGCTTCTGCTAAACTACCAATCTGAAAGGTCATGTCTTGTTGAAAGTATCTTAAAACACCTGAGAGACAATTTCCTGGTTTAGAATTAGAGAAATTAATTAGGACAAATATTCTTATTAATTTGGAAACAAAGTTGAGTTATTTGAAGATCTAAAACTAGACACACACCTTTGGGAAAACATCTATGAACAGGCTGAGTTCAGCATCCAGTGAAGAGGAGGAATATTTGAATAAAGTATGTTTTAAGAAAACAGATGTGCGGAATTAAATCGAGGATGGTATGAAGGGGCAAAGAAACCAAAACTTATGGATGCTGCATGTCATGTGGGAAAAAAATCCAACAAAGAACCACAAACAAACAAAGAAGCAAAAGCAATGGAACATGTGCTCCCTTTCTGTTTTTGAAGCCATGGAGGAAAATATAAGCCCCTGGTTGATAATTTCACATAGTGTGACATTCCATGCAAATCATTAGAAGGCTTCCAACTACAAGAAGAGATTATCCACAAGCAGAGAAAATGGCAAAGAAAACATAATTGGTTGGATTGTAAGAAGCTCTACCTCAAAAAGGAGGGCCATATAAATTGCAGTTGGAGTGGACCATTACTAGGCAATTACTTCAGTTCGACATAAGGAAAGCAGAAAATTGTGCACTAGGGTTGGGCTGAGATAGATGGAATTCTGTGCCCATCCCTGTCTTTCACTTTGCTTGAGTACCGTCTGTTTGTCCTCACGGCCTCAGGCAGGAGCCAGCACTGGTTTCTCGGGAAGGGGAGTGGTCCTCGTGGATGTCATCCCTTGTCCTGGGGATGATGGTGATACTGTTCAAGGTGCAGATTAGGTTGTGGTGGGAAGCTTTGAAAACCCATAGATTATCTTTCTGCTCTTGTAGAACAAATTACAGACAAGTGGAGTGAGGGAGAAACAAGTGGGGCCCTGAAAACCAAATCAAACTGTGCTCATGACCCTGAAAAGAGTCTTTCTCAGATTTCCTGTCTATCAGATGCAAAGGCTGAATTTGAAAATATCTAAGGTTCCTTGTATGTTTATGTTTCTGTGCTTAGTATATAGTTTTGTGAAGGTGAATTATTATTCTGGAACCCTTTTCAAATTCTTGTTCTGAATGAAACAAAACACCATTTTTTTAAAGTAACTGCCAAATTTTCCCTTTGGTATTTTCTGACGCTACACTTACTTGTGGCAAACAGTAGGGGTCAGACAAAGAATAGCTGTATTTTTTCCAGTCGTGTCCAAACTTCTGTTGCCATTGCCTTACTTATTATTATTATCTTGTTGTCAATAGCAACACAGTGAAGATATTTACCTTTTAAGCTTTTCTAATAGGCTTTCAGACACAGGATAAAACTTACTCAATGAGCATTTTATTAAAAACAAGGTGCTGTTTCATCATCAATAGAAGTTCTTTAAAAGATTTAAAAGACGCTGGGTGAATATAAGGAGAAGTCTTTTCTTCATCAGTGAGGCCAGGAGTAGGGAAGGAAGATTAATTGCGCATCCAGGGGGAATTGGTGGCTGTGTTTGGAAAGCCGACCAGCACAGAAGAACTCTGCCAGCTCAGCTGCATCACAGTCAGCTTGACCCTCAACGCCCAGCCGCGGACCATTTCTGGGAATTGATGATGAGAGCAGCGAGAACGCATTCTGATGAGTCTCTGCCCCTCAGAGCATGTCAGGAGGTTTGACACAGGAGAGATCATTCCAAGTACACATTTAGCATGTCACAGTTGTGCTCCCCTTTTGCAATCAACGTGTAAAATCCACTTCATTTCCTCAGAGAACATACATAGTCTATAACTGCAATTTTCAAATAAAACTGAGCTGTGGAGTTTGGACCAAGCCCTATAGACCAGGGTGCTACCTCTTACAATGCAGAGGTCAAAGTGGATAATGTACACACTGTCATCAAAGAACAATAGTGTGTTTTCTGTGACAAGAGAAAATGCTGCCTCTTGATTATGGACTACCAGAACCTCATAAACCTGGGAAACATTTGGATAAAAACACAGTACATGATGGTCTCTAAGCGGAAAATGGGACAACCATTTTTTTCAATTTTGTAAAACGTGTTTCTTTTCATTAAAAAGGTTTTTATTGTTAAAAATGTCAAGCAAATACTAAAGCAGAAAGAATAGGAAAATGAAGTCCCACGTACCTATCACCCAGTTCCAACAGCTACCAGCTCATGGCCAATCTTGTTGCATTTATAACACCACCTGGATTATTTTGAAATAATCACCAGACATTATATCATTTCATCAGTGAATGTGAAACATGTTTAAGAAATTCCTTTCCATATGTTAAGTCTCCCAGGTGAACCACTAATATCACTGAACTTTCAAAGTGAGCCAAGAATCCCAAAATGCAGGATCTGGGTCATATTGTACTGTGTAATCCTCCTATATTGTAAATGCTTATATAAATGAAATTGTATTAAATTGTTTTAAATACAAATGAAGGGGAGTCTAAAAGTGGAAAAGAAGCCAGAAAAATCTAAATACAGACTGGAAGATATTTGCAAGGTGTTTGTGGTTGATTGTGTGTGTCTCTGTGAGTGGGTGTATATGTCTGCATGTATTTATGTATTTGTCTGTGTATCCGTCCATCCATCCATTATCTAGCTAGCTAGCTAGCTAACTAGCTACCTAGCTACCTGTCATCAATCTATCCAAAATTAGAATTTTCTTTCTGTGCTAATGAAGAATATATCTCCTGTTCCTGAACTTACCATATTCCTAGGCACTCTTTCTAACTCAACAGGGCATGTGCATCCAAGCAAACCTCTGGGTCAAGGTTGAAATGTGGCTGATGTACAAGAGGTGTGGCATTGACCTAAAGTCCAAGAGGAACACATGATCAGTTCTGTTGCCTCAGTCTTCCTAGAGCTCTTGGTTATTTGCTGCTGTTTGTGGGCTTACTAATACCTCGTGCAAAGTCATGTGGCTTCGTGTCTGCACACTTCGTTCTCTCCATCTCCTTTCCCAGGAAGCTCTGTCCTTGATTATTCCCACAGGCAACTGTTATAACTCAGATCAGTTGGAATGTATTATTGTATATAGTGTGAGTTAAGAATCCAATTTTGTCTTCTTTCAGATGGCTTTTAAAACTTTTTTGCCCTTGTGATTTGAGATAGTCTTTATCATTTATTAATTTTCCATTTGTTCTTGGGTCAGTTTTCAGATTGTGTTCTAGTCCACTGGTCCATCAGTTTATTCAGGGACCAAGACCACACCGTTTTAACTATAGGGGCTTCTAAGTATGTCTTCATGTGGGATATACTTCATCATAGTTTTTCTTTTTCAGTGTCATCATAGCTATGCTTTCATTTTATTTTTCATTATCAACTTTGGTATTGGCTTGTGTAGCTCCAGAAAATGCCTGTTATTTATTTACTTTTTGATCACCTTAATGTTATAAATCAATTGAGGGAGAAATAACATTTTAACCATGTATTAAGTTATCCTATCTCAAGAGCAAATGAGACTTTTCTGTTTGTTCAGGTCTCCTTTTGTCTACTTTAGGGATGTTTTAAAGTTTGCCTTACATAGGATTTGCAAGTTTCTTGTTCAGTTTATTCCTAAGTTTTTTATACTTTATTTTGCTATTGGAAATGGGACTTTTTCCAATATTCTATCTTCTAACTGGTTATGATTTCTGTATCAGAGGCTGTTGATTCCTTTATATTAATTTGACATTCTGCCCTATCACTGAATTATTTTGAGTATAATTTAATTATGTTCAAAAACCGTATGCCATGACATTTGCCGGTCTATTTATATATTCATGCTCTTTTATAGTATTAACTTAACTCTACCCCGTTGAATGATTTTTTTAACTATAGTTTTTCTGTTAACCAAGGATGTAATTAGGATTACACTTGGAATTTACTCTGATTTCCTTTAAGGAAAGACTTTCCCCATCTTTGCCACATTTAATGTTATACTAAATGCTCCGTGTATTAAACTTTTTTCCAAGTGTGCTGCATTTCTGCAATCTTTGCAGTCAAAGAACCTGGGTACATTTCTTCGCTAAGGAAGCAACACTTGCTTAGTGCATGATAAATGCTAATCTAGCATACTGCAGATTTTTCTTCACAACTGGGAAGATGTAATTTTCCTCAACTTAGCATATTGATTTTATGGTCCCTATCATAAAATTGCAGGCCTGGGAAGCACCTTGAGAAGCAGTTCCCCTGGCTCCACAGAGAACCAAAGAACTTGGCATGGAGATATCCTAGAATTTTCTTCAGACGCCCATTTTAGCGTTTAATAATCTGTAAGATTCTCAGAAAATTTTTCTTATATCCATATTAAATTACCAATGGTGCATAGACTTTTAGTTGCAATCCTGAATAACTGGAATAAATGACCTTTGCACGCAAAGCAGATATCCACACAGGATCTGAGGAAGGGCAGTCTATGTGAAATAACTGAAAACATAGCCTTCCTGGGCTGGAGCAAGAGGTTTTCAATCAAGTGTGCCCAACTCCACAAAGTACTTGTGCTGCAGTAAGCTGGACAGTTGTCATCAAATGATCTGAGATAGAACCCTCTTGGACTCTCATGAGTAATACTAGCACCAGGACTGCAACTGACAGCACAAGATGAACTATGACCCAGAGTCAGACAAATTGTTGTTGTGCTGTCACGGTGATGGGTCAGGCACACAGACAGGCATTCCAAGCCGATCTCAGCAGGCACTCTGTGTCTGAGCAGACAAGCCCAGCCTGAGCCTAGCTCCCCAAACTACTGTGAGTCATTGCAGGGCAAGACCTCCTTTCTTTTTGCTTGTTTTCTAGATGCGGTTTGCCTGATGTTTGACCTTGACACATCTGATGATTTCTGATTGTAGAATCAGAAACAGTAGAATAGCCCTGCGTTTACCGGTCAGAAACTCTAATGACTGGGTAGCCTGGTGGTTCAGGGAAGGATGTCATTCATCCCTACTCCATCAAAGATGGAGAATAAGATGGGATCAAGAATGACGGACAATACATGGGACAGTGGCCAAGAGAACCTCCAAAACATGCAGCAGACTACTTGTGAACAGTAAACAAACTTTTATTTTCTTAAACCATTGAGATGTTTAAGTTGTTTTTTACTGCTGTGCAATTAGCCTCTCCTGACCAACACAATTTTGAATCACAATTTGAAAGTGTGGCACTCTGCTTTTCTAACTTAACATTATGTCATTAGTATTTTCTCCATTTTGCAATATTTAAAAATAACTGTCCTTTAAAAAATGAAGTAATATGAGATAATAATCCCTCAAGGACATGCATCATCATTTATTTAACTAATTCCTTACAGTCAATTATTTACAGCTTTACACGTCTCCCCTGCTTTTATATAGATAATATTAAAAATGGGTTGATCCATAGAATTTCTTCAGATTGATTTCCAGGAGTGGGTTACTGATTTCTTTACTAAATTATAAATTAATGTATTTCTTCTTGGTCTCAATAATAATACACTGAGCCTTACAGATGAACTTGACAATGGCTGTAAGTGTGTGCCTGAAGATAACTGGGAGATAAGCCTATACTATGCTCGAATCCGTAGGTGCTCCAACCCCGGACTAAGGCATGAGCTTTGCTTTCTGGGCGGAGAGGTCCCTGTAGTAGCTAGTCCTGCTGTCAGGGGCGTGGCCTCCTTGTCACTGGGGCAGCCATGCCCTGCAGACCCGGGTGTGTTCTGGGGCAGCTTCTCCTAACCCAACGGCACTCATGCCCTAAAGGGCCCTGACAGTGCTTTTTCTCCCGGCTCTTGCGCTGGAGCATACCTTATGCTGCGGAGGCTGGAGGCTCTGAAGGCTGTGATTGGACAGGAGGTGCAGAGAAGTTACTGCTCCCCAGGAGAGCTCGACCAATAGGAGATGGAAGAAGCGGATAATTCCTCTAACATCCTCTTGAATACAATTTGAAAACAGCGTAGTTTCGTACAGTCTCTCTGAGGACAAGAGTAAACACTCCCCTTGTCACCAAGCCTTGTCGTTCAGTACTGTGCTCTCTGTGTTCACCCTCCTTCCTCCGTGGCCTTACTCCAGTGAACTCTGCTTCCCTGAGATTGAGGTCCTCTCAAAACATGTCCGCGTATGAAGTTGTGTTCCAGGCTTTGTTTTCTAGGGAACCTAGGCCACGAAGATGACTGTTGCTTGAAAAGCACTGGAAACAACGACGGAAAAACGTTAACTCACTCTTCATGTTAGCATTCTGATACTACTCTTACTATCTAAACATGGTTGAACATGCTGCAAAGGAGACGAAGTTCCTAATTCAAACTCGTGTTAACTGATACCACCGTAAAGCTTTGGGTTTGTACGGATAGGCTAACAAAGTCTTTTTAACTTTCCATAGCACTAGGGATCTACTTTGTGCATGTGACCAGGACACCTTGAGCCATAGCAACAAGGAGAGAACTATAACCTTCCAGGAGACTTTAAAGAAAGAAAGAAAGAAAAACAAATATGTTAGATGATGTTTACGTGGTAGGGTAAACTTTCTTGCATCTAGAATTTTTCTCTTTCTTTTAATTCTACATCTAGCAAGATATGTAATTATAAGTAGAAAGTGTAGGTAGTACACTTCATGTTTAACTAATAAAGAAAACATGTCAAATATAAAACGCACAAATGTAATGCATTTTGCTAAGGGCTTTTTTTCCCCTGAACAGGTAGTTTGTTTATTTAGGGTTTAGGGTTGAAAAGTAAACCCGGGAGGAAAGGAAAATCCTTTACAGTGTTTTGTCCAGCACACGTAAACCGTTAAAATCACGATCACGTGTACAACTCGAGTTGCAAGCAGAGTGTTTATGTCATGCCCTTTCAGAGTTCTTGCTCACCAGCCATTTAAATCCAGTGTTTTTAGCCTGAATCACTGCTGTGACAGATTAGGAGGACGATGTGCAGCACACTCACCCAAGGGGGACGGTGGAGAACATGCCTCACAGTGACGCCGTGAGGAGCTGAGTATTTATCCCCCAACCGTCCATCTGTCATTGAACACTGTTTCCAGAGTCATTAATTCTCTTGCTCTGCATGTGGGCACAGAGAGTTCCCACACCCAGCAATAAGTTGTGTAACAGATGCCCAAGTTCCTCAAAGCCCACCATCCCATCCTTCTGGCGTGCTCTGTCCTTCTGGTTCTGAGGACTTTTTCAGGGGCCCCTGAGGACTGGGCTGCCTGAATAAATGCAGCAGAATGGAAGTGCCAGGAAATTAACACCACCAGAGTCTACTTGTCTCTCTATAACCAGTAACCCTCCGGAGCTGCAGGTAAATACCCAGCTCTCTCTCTCTCCTTTGGTGGGAGAGTTCTAAAATGCTGAGGTGCTTGTTTATACCAGTGCTACTCAAACTATGCACTGCTGTCTGGTGCAAAAACTGTACAGTGCTGATCAGATCTCACAGTTCACATCTCCTTCCTGCTAGCTCAGAAAGGAAGGCAATAGCTTAGAGAAGCTCAATTCTCTCTTAATATCTTACGTAAAACTGTTAAAATTCCATTTCAAAATGTGGCTAAGTAGAGGATATTTTAAAGTTCTAATTTTCAAATGTCTTTTAATGTATATAGAGCATTCTTCCCACTTGTATATAGCACTTTGAAATAACTTGTGGTTTGAGCACTCTTGAGATAACAATAATTTTAAATTGAGACAGTAAAAAATATAGTGCCTAATACATGGTACAGATCACTTGTCCTTTATATCAACTGTTCTAAATATCAGCTATGGAGTTGGAATAGTTGGCATTTAATGTCCCTTTCAGCTCACATGTTTTATTTAATTGGTGTTCAGAGTCCGTCAAGACGCAATTCAAGCAACATGTTGGTTGCCCCCGAAGCCACTACACAGCTTCTCCTCCAGGCTCTCTGCTGAATGTCGGAGTGAATAAACTCTGCACAATCTGCTTCTTAAGAGTCCAAAGGCAACTTTATGTCACCACGCAATGCCCTTTCCAGTTAGCTTTTATGTTCTACGTGCTGAAATAATTTCTTAATATTAACCACATCAAATTCAAAAGGAAGCAACATTTGGTTTCTAACTATACATCTACAGTGCTGACATTCATCTCTAAGAAACTGAGGACGTGGTGTCTCTACTCCAGTGATTTCTCATCCACTGTCAAAACACCACTTCCTCAAAAATCAGATCTTAAATGTTGGGTGACTGGGAGAATGTTCAGTATGACAACTGAACATTAAAAGTAGCTTTGTCATATCTGACAGGAAATAATGTTTTGGTTAGAAAATCATTGTTACCCTAATAAAATAAGGTAATTGATGAGAAAATAATGTTAGTTGCTTACATAAACCTGACTATATGCCAGATTCTCTCTTAAACATTGTACATAGTTTACTCATTTAATTCTTAAAATAAACCTATGAAGTATATACTATTATTATACCGACTTCACAGATGAGGACAGTGAGGTGAGATAAAATTGAGTGATTTACCCACAATTATGCAATAAGTATGTCATAGAACCAGGCTTTTCCCTTAGACAGACTCTATGAATTCTTAATCAATACATCATACCGCAGAGCCATTTTCTCAAAGATTGTTAACTAATACATACTTATTGCTACTTAGTTATTAGAATAACAATAATCAATAGGAATGTTATTTGGAATGACTAGAAAACTAAAGTAACATTTCATGTTAACATTTTCCATTTTTTTAGGTTTTTCTCATCGGATATGTTTCCTACACATACAATGAGTTTCTTCCCGGATGTATGTTGTTGGAATTATTGGCAGTATGTTAAAAAATGTCCAGAGACTTCTTTCTAACAACTACCAGAACTCTTTATGTATTATTTTCTTTTTAATTTTAATGTACTTGTTCTTTGGGTTTTTTTTTAAATAGCTTTACTGTAGCATAATTCACGCAGCATAAAGTTCACCCATTTAAAGTACGTAACTCACTAGACTTCATTATATTCACAGAGTTGTGCAACCATCGCCACAATCTAATTTTAGAACATTTTCATGACCCCCAAAGGAAAGTCCATATCCATAAGCAGTCACCCTCCTTCCCTGCTCTTCCTACAAAAGCACTCATCTACTTTCTGACTCTATAGACTTGCTTATTCTGGACACTTCATATAAATGAACTCATAAAATATGTAGTCTTTTGTACCTGGCTTCTTTCACTTAGCATAATAATTTTAAGATTTATCCGTGTTATAGTAGGTATTAGTACTTCCTTGCTTTTTAAGTTTTGCATAATATTTTACTTCATGGATATGCCACATTTTCTTTATCCATTCATCCACTCATGGACATTTGGGTTGTTTCTTCCATTATAAGCAATGCTGCTTTGAGTGTTCATGTACAAGTTTTCGTAAGGATATATGTTTTTATTATGCTTGGTTATATATCTAGGAGTAGAATTACTAAGCCATGTAGTAGCTCTATGTTTATCATTTAGAGGAATTGCCAAATTGGCTGAACCATTTGGCATTTGATGTTTTTTCAAAGTGGCTGAACCATCTAACATTTCCAGCAGCGATGTTTAAGGGTTCAAATTTCTCCACCATGGTAACACTTGTTGCTGTCTGTCTTTTTTATTTTAGCCATTTTAGAGAATCTGAGGCAGTATCTTGTGGTTTCTATATGAATTTCCATGATGGCTAATGATTTGACATCTTTTTATGTGCTTATTGAACATTTGTATATCTTATTTGAGAAAATGTCTATTAAAATCCTTCACCCACTTTTTAATTAGGTTGCTTGCATTTTTCTTATGAGTTGTAAGAGTTCATTTATTCTGAAATAAAACTCTTATCAGGTACACGATTTGAAAATATTTTTTCCCATTCTGTGTGTTACTTTTTCATTATTTGATAGCATTGTTTGTGCCACAAAAGTTTGTAGTTTTATGTAGTGAAACGTTCAGTTTTTTCTTTTGTTACTTTTGTTTTTCCTGTCATATCTAAGAAACTGTTACCTAACCTAAGATCATAAATATACACACCTATGCTTTATTCTAAGAGTTGTATAGTTTTAACCCTTGTGTTTTAATCTACCATCCATTTTGATTTAACTTTTGGTATGATATAAGGAAGATACTTGTGGTAAACAGAATAGTAGCCACTGTAAGGGTGCCTACATCCTAATCCTTGAAACCTGTGAATATGTTATTTTACATGGCAAAGGTTTCAGGGAATTAAAGTTTTAAGTGGAGTTAGGGTTGCTAATCAGATGACTTTAAAGTAGTGAGATTATACTGGATTATCCAAGTGGGCCCAATGTAATCACAAGGGTCCTTAAAAATAGAAGAAGGAGGCAGAAGAGGAAAGAGAGAAGAAAGTGTGAAATACAGAAAAATAGAGAAAGTGATGCAACATTATGGGCTTTGAAGACGGGGAAAGGGGTACAAGAGCCAAGGGATGCAGGCGGTCTCTAGCAGCTGGACAAGCCAAGAAAACTTATTTTTCCTAGAGCCTCTAGAAAGAAATGCAGCTCTGCCAGCACCTTGATTTTTGTACAGTAAGTCCACCTAACTTCTAATTTAAAGAACCATAAGATAATAAATTTTTTGTTATTTAAGCCACTGTGTTTGTGGTAATTTGCTATGGCAACGCTAGGACATCAATACAGAGCCCAGCTTCATTCTTCTGCATGTGGAGATTCATTTGTCACAGCAGATTTTGTTGAAAAGCTATTCTTCTCCCACTGAATTGTCTTGGTACCCTTGCCAAAAGTCACTTGGCCGTGAATATAATTGTTTCGGGACTCTTAATTCTATCTTTTTGATCTGAATGTCTATCTGTATGCCAGTACTATGTGGTCATTATTATTGTGACGTTTTAATAAGTTTTGAAATTGAGAAGTATAAGTCCTCCAACTTTGTTTTTCTTTTCAAGATTCTTTTGGTTGCTCTGGATCCCTAGCATTTCCATATGAATTTTAGGATCAGTTTGTCTATTTCTGCAAAAAGCATCTGGGAGCTTGATAGGGATTCTTCAGTTAATTAAAGGATCTAATTAATTAATTTAAACTTAATCTGTAGATAAGAGTGGATCAAGACTGAAAACTCTGAGGCATGAGCGGTGCTTTCAGGAGTCATCCGTTGACCTCATTCCATGTTTCAGGACCCTACGATTCCCTGCAAGGTCCTTTACCAAATGACAGAGCATGTATCTCTGGAGCTCTGCAGTTGATTCTGTTAGATCTGCTTGTTGCTTATCTCTGTTGGGGATAACTGCCTCTGCAGGCTGTCAAAGAGAACTTCAGGCTGTCACACTTTAATCTGTAATCAACAGCCCCCAGTTTCTCATTATTCCTCTGCAAGGCACAGAGTTGGCAAGAGACAGGAGCCTTTATTTGAACAATCTCTGTTTACTTAAGCCTAAAGTCCATATGCCTCCTGTCGTGTCACAATGACTCAGTACAAGGACTAACTAACTTCCTGAGCAGTCTAACTGTTCTAGAATCCATTCTCTCACAGGGAACTGCAGTGATGGAAACATCACTGAAATAATGGACCCAGACTGACCATTTGTCAGGGATGTATTGTAGAGAAGAGAGCAAAGGAAATTGCATTAGAACATTTTATTTTCTTGCCACATGATGAAGTGGCAGACATAGTTTTGAAATGCTAAACCGTGTCATTTTTTTTAATCCTTGTTTTTTCCCCCTTTTTCTTTCTTCTTTAAAGCCAGTAGTTGCTATTGTGCTTTTCTCATAAGAGGGGGATAAAAGACCCAAATGTAGAAAAGAGCCTGCTAGCTTCTGGTTCTGATCTCTTTCCTACAGTCTGCCTGGACATTAGCATATCTGCCCAGTCCTGGTTGGTCAGAATGGCTTCTGAACGTATGGTCCCCATCCTGGAATCTCCCAGAATGCCTTTCGGGAAGGTCTCCTTCTCTGATGTCTCCCTGCTTCCTCAAGCTACACTTTAGTTTCTATGGTTCTGGCCCCAGTCTCCCATCCTTTACCACTCTTACTAAGCAGAATTTTGACACATTTATTAAATAAACTTTAAGCAAATATTTGCATATTATGATGATATGATAATACAAACTCAATTATTTTCCAAATTTCTCATGTCTGAATGAATAGGAAAACAAAGGCATACACCATTTGAGTCAACTAATTATAAAATATTTTTTGAATAAATAGTTGAGTTACTTTGCAGTTACACTAATAATTACTGTTAACATATCAGAAATGAGTGGGCTACAAAATAGTCGGTCTAGTTACTTAGGTGATTTTAATAAATGATCTGGATCAACAGTGTACTCATTTAATCAGCCATTGGGTGACTGGTTATTATGTTTAAATGAAAGAGTGCAGAAGACACCGCTAAAAGTTTCTTAAAAGATGATGTGAAGTGTTATGTGACTTTCTTCAATTTACAAATATTTGTAATGTATCCATGGCATAAAATCACTGCACTGCAAGAGAACAGACATGGATTCTGCCTTCACAAGTTTCCAGTCTGTTTCAGAGATTGGCAGACCAGCTGCCTACTTTTATGAATAAAGTTTTATTGGAACGTGGCTACACTGATTTATTTATGTACTGTCTAGGGCTTCTTTCATGCTACTAGGACAGAATCCAGTAGTTGTGGCAGAGACTATATGACCTACAAAGTCTAAAATACTTATAGTTATATCTCACCCTTTAGAAAAAGATTACTGACACCTGGTCTATTATAATATCACAGAAATAACAGCAATATCACAGGTAAATCATAAAGAAATTGAGAAGAAAATAAGAGACATTTCAGGCATTAAGAAAGATGCCTTTTCTAGATTAGACACTTAAATATTGTTGGATATATTGAAGCCATCAGTCAATTTGAAACTTGAAATATTTGACCTTGGGAGAGGGAATTTATACTGACCATCTAGTCAAGTGGAACAATGCAAATAAAATTTCAGGATATTTCCTCTGTGGTTCTGCTACATCCCCACCAATCTCCAGTCACTCCCTACACTCCATCCAACAAGACTGCCTGCCCTTCTCAACACTTCTCCTCTGTCACTGGGCTCACACTCATTGATTTTACTGAATCTCTTCTCATCCTCTTATCATTATCTACCTATGGAATCCTACCCATACTTCAAGATTCACATGCAAGGCTCTTTTATTCCCATAAAGCTTCCTCTCCTGTTCCTCATTTTTGGAAGCAATTTCTCTGACATTTGTCCTCTCTAAACTTTACCCGCGGACTTGAGGATATGGGGAGGGGGAGGGGTAAGCTGTAATCAAGTGAGCGAGTGGCATGGACATATGTACACTACCAAACGTAAAATAGCTAGCTAGTGGGAAGCAGCCGCCTAGCACAGGGAGATCAGCTCGGTGCTTTGCGACCACCTAGAGGGGTGGGATAGGGAGGGTGGGAGGGAGGGAGACGCAAGAGGGAGGAGATATGGGGACCTATGTATATGTCTAGCTTATTCACTTTGTTATAAAGCAGAAACTAACACCATTGTAAAGCAATTATACTCCAATAAAGATGTAAAAAAATCATAAAGAAAGAAAATAAACTTTATCCACAACTGTCTCATGAGACACTTTACACCCATAAATTATTCTTAAGTTGTTCATAAATTGCTTATACTCTAGTAAACTGCTAGAATACAAGCTTTGAGGGGACAAAGTTTATGGTTTACCTGTATTAGTTCTTCATGATAGTTAATAAAAGTCAGTAAGGGTGTAATAAATGATTGCTGCCATCTGGTTCCCTCTCTGTTTTAACTCTGCAGAACATTTATTGTTTATCTTGTATTTTCTCATTGATTGTTTTGTTGAATGGCTGTGTGCCTCCATCAGAAGGTAGACATCATTTGAGTAGGAATTTTGTCTGTCTTTTTCACTGCTATGTCCCACTGCCTAGCACATCCCAAGTGCTCAAACAAAATGTGTCAAGTGAATTAATAAGTGAGTGAATGAAAGAAATCCTAAACCTGTAATTTCAGGAAGTAATGGTTAGTGCCTTCATACACTAGAACAATTTTATTTGATGTTTAATAAGAACTTTGATAAATGAGTTTCCCAGATTATCTGTGAGCTGGCATTCTTATATTTACAAGTTCCTAAATAATTACATGAGGAATAGTATACAAATTCAAAGCCATTAATTCTTCAAATACAAATATCAGTTTATCTGTAAGAAGGTATAACATTCTTCAAGATTAATAATTATAAAATATGGGAATTTTTAAAGGCTTTGTACTGATGCTGAATTTCAGGAGATTAGAGAATTTGATAATTATCTACTAATGCCTCCTACTGCCTGATAAATTCTAACAGGGTAATTACCAATATGCTCCATTATTATTCCTAAGGGTAATACATGATGAACAAGAAATTTCTAGGCGATTATTCTTCTCTGGTCTGGTTAGAAGATCTAGGCAGATAAAGGGACCATTTAATCATGCAGGAAAAGCACCCATTCACTGAAAAAGGGCTGCTAGATTTTTCAGGAGTCTTAATATACAAAAAGACACTTTTTTTTTTTTTTTTGCTGTACGCGGGCCTCTCACTGTTGTGGCTTCTCCCGCTGCGGAGCACAGGCTCCGGACGCGCAGGCTCAGCGGCCATGGCTCACGGGCCCAGCCGCTCCGCGGCATGTGGGATCTTCCCGGACCGGGGCACGAACCCGCGTCCCTTGCATCGGCAGGCGGACTCTCAACCACTGCGCCACCAGGAAAGCCCCGAAAAAGCCACTTTTAAATGGAGGAATGCAGACAACTGGCATTGTACACAACTGACACGGCTTCAGAGATGACAAAGTGAAGCTATTTCTGGTCACTTGTTATAAAAGCTCAGAAATACAAAAAGTCCTGCTTAAAATTTCCCCTTTATTGCTTGTTTATTTTCTTCAACTTGTTAAATTCACACTTAAATCATATCCACATGTTCTCAGTTTAAACCACAACCATATATATATTTTTTAATATATTTATTTATTTATTTTTGGCTGCATTGGGTCTTCGTTGCTGGGCACGGGCTTTCTCTAGTTGCGGCAAGTGGGGGCCACTCCTCGTTATGGTGCTTGGGCCTCTCATTGCAGTGGTTTCTCTTGTTGTGGTGCATGGGCTCCAGGCACGCGGGCTTCAGCAGTTATGGCTCACAGGCTTAGTTGCTCCGTGGCATGTGGGATCTTCCCGGACCAGAGCTCGAACCTGTGTCCCCGGCATTGGCAGGCAGACTCTTAACCACTGCGCCACCAGGGAAGTCCCCCGCAACCATGTTTTTAACCACAACCATTTCGAAGCTAGAAAGATGACTCCACATCACTTTCAATTCCTCTTTTTATATTCATGTTTGATAAAGAGTTCACACAATTAGAACCTGTGCTGAGCAGAAATGGCCTAAAGGGCACATTTCACAGTAACTTTCCACTGGCAGCTGGAAGTGACAGAGCTTCAGACCCTAATGTCAGGCAGGCCTGGACTGGAATCCTGGCTCAAACAACAGTAAGTGTGTGCACTTGAACAATTTATTGCAACCCTGGTCTACAGCTGGGGGTAACGATAGCACCCATTTTACAGAATTGTGTTGGGGAAGAAATGAGATCACGATGGAGGTACCAACAGCTTGTGCCACACGGAATGCTGAGCGTTTTCAATGTTTTATCCCACGTTATCCTCACAACAACCCTAGCAGATCAGAACTACTATTATCCCTACTCTCAGAAGCAGAAACTGAGGCACAGATGATTGAGTGAGACATAGTGAGATCTTAATATGTATTATTATTTGTGTTGGTATACATGGAGGACTTTTATGTTTTACTTGACTAAAAATATACTAACACTAAGAATCAACCAACATTACATTGACCCTGGAACTAGGCTGAATGCTTTACATGATTTTCTAAATTAATTCTCACATCTTTCCTTGGCCCTACCACAGTAACCCCAATTTTGCAAATGAGCAAATTGAGGTTTAAAGAGGTTAAGTTATACGTCTGAGGTATGAGAGCTAGAAAGCAAAAAGGGCCAAGATGCAAACACAGCAGTCTGATTTCAAAGACTGCAGAAGTAACCTGTGCTACTCTACGCTAACCCGGGCTTATTACCTCACACCTGGGTTGTTAAATAAGCAAAAGGAAGTGGATTTGACAAGGAGGTAGGTTGTGGAGTAAGAACAAGAGCATCCAGAGTAACTGTAATTCGATCTGGCACACACATAGTAATCGTCTAATAATACTATGTCGAGCACTTGGGGCAGAGAAAGTAATATGATAATGAATTGACTCTAAGGTGCCACTTTTTTGTTTGTCTGTTTGTTTTTGTTTTCTTATACAGCAGGTTCTTATTAGTCATCAGTTTTATACACATCAGTGTATACATGTCAATCCAAGTCGCCTGATTCAGCACACCCTAAGGTGCCACTTTTTGTGATGTGGATTATTATTTTATTTTCAATTAAGGAAAAGAGTACCAAGAGAAGTAGGAGATGCTGCATTAAGTTGAGACAACGGTTATACACTTGGTATAAGAGTAAACAAGAAATGAGCCTGACAGGCAGAAAAGGACAGGGGAAGTTACATGTCTCAGTCTCACCCCTGGGCAAAGGGAGGAAAACAGATCTCACTTGAAAATGTGAAGCTGGTATTCACTCATCTTTGTGGTCTGAATATACACTACAGGTTTAATCTAAAGTGGTTTCAGATTAGTAATTTCTGACAGAAGCAAACTCAAATACTCTCTACAAGAACACACAGCAATTCAAGCCTAAGATGATTTTAATTGCCATTGACTGCAAAATGCATTCTGATTTCAGAGTTGTTGAAATGTGGGGAAAAAAAGCTCAGAATAGACGAAAGAGGATATGAGATGTACTTCCTGCCTTAAAAGAGCTTAGAAACATCTGATTGCATTATGATTCACAAGATAAAACACAAACAGCACACGTTATTATATCAGAGGGCAACATGAGTGTTGCCGATGTGTAGGAAAATGAGAATTTAAAATACACAAACTTCTGGCAAGAACAGTGAGTTGGGAAGTCTTCATGAGTAGGTGGGACTCAACCAGGATCTCGATACCTGGGTTGGATTTGGACAGGGAGGGAAGGAGGGAAGTCATGAACGAAGGTGTGGAGTGAGATTAAATTACAATATTTTTAGATTGGAGGAAATGAAGAGACTAGTCCAGCTGGAATGAGGAACTTGTAGCGGGCAGGTAAGTTTTGAGAGTCCTATTGAGAAGGTATCATAGAAGGCTTATGAGAGGAGACCTACATTAAAAATTAAGACTGGAGATGAAATCATTCCTTCATGTATCCAGTTAGCCCCTTGATCAATCAACTACCAAGTCAACAAGCATTAAGCAGACTGCCTCATGCCAGGTACTGTGCTGGGAGCTAAGCATAAAATGATGGACGATACAGTATCTTGTCCTGTAAGTTACAGTTATTTAGCAGAAGAGCCAAGTAAACAATTGGGATTATACCACAGTATGTCCTATCATAATACCTGCAATTTATCTAACAACAATTGTTTCCGAGGTCCTAAGTAGATAATTTATATGTTATATATTATATTTTAAAAACAAAAACTATAGTTATTTTAAAGTCAGTTTGTTATGGCAGCAATAAAAAAAGCAACACGTTCTGTCTGATCAATTCTACTTCCTTCACCCCTCAGAGGTGTTAATTCTGAAAGCACTTCCCATTCAACTTCCTACAGCAAATCTCTGCCTCAGTGTCTTGTTTCCATGGGACATGCATGACCTGTGACACTAACAGATATTTGACTCATATTTTTCTATTTGAAATATCAAGCTCATGCTCACTGAATCACTGGTGGTATTGAAACGGAGCAGGACCCTGTGGTTCCTGCCCACCATGTCCTCCGCCTGCCTTTTGTCTGCTGAAAAACTTTAGCCAAAGAATAAGTTTAATCAGAGAAGTGAGAAAATGCAGAAGCAAAGGAAGACAGTCCAACAAGACTAAATAACAGTTTAGTCAGTAAGCAAAGTCAAGGACCTGTAGCTCCTCCTTAAGGGCTGTAGTTAAGATTCTGAGCCGTATCCTCGGAGCTGTCTTATAGATATTGAAACCCTCACCGGGTGGAAGAAGTTGACTACATGATGAGCAGACTGTAGCCATGACACAAGCTGCCACAATTCCGAGAACTGGCCTCAAGGAAATGGAAACAAACCGATCCTGGGACTGAAGATTAACTGTACCTAAAACAATCAAGATGATGCTGATCAGACCACCACGTGACCAATTTCAAGATGACTGTCAAAGCTGACTGTGCTGTTTCTGCATGGAGCCCCCGCCCTCTGTCTATCAAAGCTCTTGCCCCGTGATTGGCAGTGGGGGGAGTCAGCCTCTGGATAGGAATCTGCCTTAACCCCTCCCCCACTGCTTTCCTCCTCACCGACGTCTGAAATAAAGCAAACTTTTCTTTCCACCAACCTTGCCTCTTTATTGGCTTTTGAGCGATGAGCAGCTGGACCCCACTTTCAATTACAGTACTGCTGATAAAAATCAACTCAAGGGCATGAGATCGTGCAGCTTCATTTGCAAAATTTATAGCTTGGATATAAATATAAAGGACAGGTCAGCCTTTGAGGGACCATGGCCAAGAATGTGATGGGACAGGAGGAGGCTGGCAGATAGTGAGTCAGGGAAATCAAAGACCCAGTGCAGCTGTCAGGGAGACTCAGGCAAGCACTATGGGCCCTTCAGTCGGGGAGAAGATCTACAGTAGGTTTTAGGAACTCAGTCCCGAAGTCTGGTAGGCAGAAGATTAAGAACCAAAGGGCCCGGGTGGTAAGTACTGAGGCTGGCATGAAAGAGGCAATTAATAAATGCAAGCTCCCTATTTCTGGATATCTGAGAAACTCCTCTCTTGCATGGGATTCTTCCTCAGAGTATCGTTTCCCCTGAGCAGCAGGAAAAAAGTACTTTTTGTGTGTGGGTATTTTAAAGTAAATAAAGCTATTATTCAAGGCAAAAGGAAAAAAAGTCAAACAAATTGTCTCCTCTCTCATTTAAAAACAAACCAAAATAACAAGGCCCAGACGTACATCTGAATGTAACTACAGGGAAAATAAAATGTGCTCGGCGTTACCACCTGTCAAGGCAATACACGGTGTACAGTGGAAAAGGGGATAAAAGCTACCATTAGTGTCGCTGAGTCAGCACAGGGGAACCTGTGAGACACGGGAAATGCATTAGCCACAAAATGGGCTCATTTGAGCACTTTTCTTAAGATGGTAGGAGGGTTTTTCACATTAGTCAGTGTTGAGGCTCACAGCTCTCTGAGCATCTTGAACAGTTACGCAATACCAAATGGACTACAGCGAAAGCCTAATTACCTTCATCCGTGTTGTGAATTCATCTCAACACTTGAATTATCCCAGCCTCTGGGAGCAGGATAGTGGCTGTGACATTAACTCAAAGAGGTCCAGAGAAAGAGATAAACACTGGACTTTCCCTCTCTGTGCTGTCTGTCTAAAGCATTGCTCACCCTCTGTGGTGTATCATACTTGTGGTGTATGTGACCACTACCTGACAGATTGAAAACAACCGTTACATGAGGGTCTGAGTTTGATGACTTTATTGTTCAAAATTTCATTTCCTGCACCATCTTGCACAGCAAATATCTACTGAGTGAAAGATAACCACCTAAGAGGAACAGCAGTTTGGGTAATAGCTAAAAGGCATAGTTGGCCTGACTGTGGTCTCTAACTGATGCCAGGTGGATTTGATGAGCCTGAGATGACAAGGTTCCCTGCGTCCACCAGGAACTTCCTACCAGGCCACCTGCCTGGTCATGACCTGACCCACCAGCACACCTATGCCTGGTGGTCCTGAGAGGGGACCTGGCAACCCTCGATGAACAAGAGAGGGGAGGGGACAATAGCTGCTGGCCCAGGTTCCCTTGCTTTCTAGCCCAGTGAAGCTTCAGGATCTCTGACCTTGACGTTTAAGAACAGAGATGTTACAGGCATCTGGTCCATCGCTGGTGAGAATGGCCTCAACCTGGCTGCTTGTACTTGATTTCTCCTGGTGCCTGCACAAATCAGGCCACAATGATTTGGGATGAATTTTTTAAATGCTTTTTACCTAATATGATTAAAAACTGCACACCAGTCCCACTAGAATAGAAGAGTCTTAGCAAAATGTTTAGAATTATGGTGTACTATAAAAACTCAATTTAGTTGTTAATATTTGTACTAGTTAGCTTGGTTTGGCATAGCAAAACATCATACACTGGGTGGCTTAAACAATGGAAATTTACTTTCTCAAAGTCTGGAGGCTGGAAAGTCTAAGATCAAGGTTCTGGCAGGGTTGGCTTCTGGTAAGACTGCTCTTCCTGGCAAGACACACACACACACACACACACACACACACACACACACACACACACACACACAGAGACACAGAGAGAGAGAGAGAGCTCTGCATTGTTTCTTCTTATAAGGACTCTTCTGAATTAGTGCCCCATCCTTATGACCTCATTTAATCTTTTTTTTTTTTTTAATTTCTGGTGGAGTGTAATTGGTTTACAATGTGTTGGTTTCGCATGTACAGTAAAGTGAATCAGCCTGGGGGGAGGTGATAAATTAGGAGAATGGGATTAACATATACACATGACTATGTATAAAATAGATAACTAATAAGGACTTACTGTAGAGCACAGGGAACTCTACTCAATATTCTGTGATAACCTACATGGAAAAGAATCTGAAAAAGAATGGAGATATATATATATATATATGACCTCATTTAATCTTAATCACTTCTTTAGAGACCCGCATGTCCAAATATAGCTACACTGGGGGTTAGGGCTTCAATGTACGAATTTTGGGGGGACACAAACATTCATTCCATAACAACGTCCATCACATTGATATGGAAATATTGATTTATTGATAATTAAAAAGAATGCAAAATTCTGAGTAATTTATAATGTGCAGGATTTCAATTACTAGTGGTGACCATTAAGCTATTGTAACAGATAGCCAAAAAAAATCATTTCACATTTTATTGTGCTTTTCAGTTTACAAAGATCTTCCTTATATATTAAGGACCACAACTATCCAATAAGTGTTTTTAATTTTGCTTCACTGATCAAATAATTTAAGACACTAAAGAATAACATGAAGAAAAAATATCCCCAGACAACAGGTAACATATGTATAAACTGAGAGTCACAGTAAAAGTTACAGCAAAATGGTACATCCTTATGTTTTACTGAATAATTATTGTCATGCTTATCTTCATTATTCCTTTCCTTCTGTTTGTTTTTTTTTTTGCGGTACGCGGGCCTCTCACTGTTGTGGCCTCTCCCGTTGCGGAGCACAGGCTCCGGGCTTGCAGGCTCAGCGGCCATGGCTCACGGGCCCAGCCGCTCCGCGGCACGTGGGATCCTCCGGGACCGGGGCACGAACCCGCGTCCCCTGCATCGGCAGGCGGACTCTCAACCACTGCGCCACCAGGGAAGCCCCTCCTTCTGTATTTTTTTGTTTTTTTCAGTACGCGGGTCTCTCACTGTT
>RJWK010021791.1:0-30406 GCA_004363435.1 Platanista minor
CCCATATCTCCTCCCTCCCTCCCACCCTCCCTATCCCACCCATCCAGGTGGTCACAAAGCACCGAGCTGATCTCCCTGTGCTATGCGGCTGCTTCCCACTAGCTATCTATTTTACGTTTGGTAGTGTACATACGTCCATGCCACTCTCTCACTTTATCACAGCTTACCCCTCCCCCTCCCCATATCCTCAAGTCCATTCTCTAGTAGGTCTGTGTCTTTATTCCCATCTTGCCCCTAGGTTCTTCACAACATTTCATTTTTTCTTAGATGCCATATATATGTGTTAGCATATGGTATTTGTCTTTCTCTTTCTGACTTACTTCACTCTGTATGACAGACTCTAGGTCCATCCACCTCACCACAAATAACTCCATTTCGTTTCTTTTTATGGCTGAGTCATATTCCATTGTATATATGTGCCACATCTTCTTTATCCATTCATCCGATGATGGACACGTAGGTTGTTTCCATCTCCTGGCTATTGTAAATAGAGCTGCAATGAACATTTTGGTACATGACTCTTTTTGAATTACAGTTTTCTTAGGGTATATGCCCAGTAGTTGGGATTGCTGGGTCATATGGTAGTTCTATTTGTAGTTTTTTAAGGAACCTCCATACCGTTCTCCGTAGTGGCTGTACCAATTCACATTCCCACCAGCAGTGCAAGAGTGTTCCCTTTTCCCTTTTCTCCACACCCTCTCCAGCATTTATTGTTTCTAGATTTTTTGATGATGGCCATTCTGACTGGTGTGAGGTGATATCTCATTGTAGTTTTTTTTTCATTGTAGTTTTGATTTGCATTTCTCTAATGATTAATGATGTTGAGCATTCTTTCATGTGTTTGTTTGCAGTCTGTATATCTTCTTTGGAGAAATGTCTATTTAGGTCTTCTGCCGAATTTTGGATTGGGACCCCGAATAGCCAAAGCAATCTTGAGAACAAAAAACGGAGGTGGAGGAATCAGGCTCCCTGACTTCAGACTGTACTACAAAGCTACAGTAATCAAGACAGTATGGTACTGGCACAAAAACAGAAATATAGATCAATTGAACAGGATAGAAAGCCCAGAGATAAACCCACACACATATGGTCACCTTATCTTTGATAAAGGAGGCAGGAATGTACAGTGGAGAAAGGACAGCCTCTTCAATAAATGGTGCTGGGAAAACTGGACAGGTACATGTAAAAGTATGAGACTAGAATACTCCCTAACTCCATACACAAAAATAAGCTCAAAATGGATTAAAGACCTAAATGTAAGGCCATAAACTATCAAACTCTTAGAGGAAAACATAGGCAGAACACTCGATGACATAAATCACAGCAAGATTCTTTTTGACCCACCTCCTAGAGAAATGGAAATAAAAACAAAACTAAACAAATGGGACCTAATGAAACTTCAAAGCTTTTGCACAGCAAAGGAAACCATAAACAAGACCAAAAGACAACCCTCTGAAAGGGAGAAAATATTTGCAAATGAAGCACCTGACAAAGGATTAATCTCCAGAATTTACAAGCAGCTCTGCCTTGTTTTTAAGACATCACATAAAAGCTTTCCTATTCTTTGTCTTATAGTTTTTTTTCTCTTGTCTCTTCTACTAGACTGTAAAGGAATGCATTTCTGGGTTCTCAGCCTTTAGCCTACAGTATCCAGATTTTTTTGTTTTTCATTGAGCATTTGCATATGGTTGTCTGTAGTAATTTCTTTTTGTGTTTGAATAGGCTCTAGAGTTAAACCATTTTGTTTTTTATCAATAGATTGTAATCTTGCTTTCTTAGTTGTTATTATCCTTCAAGTCCACGTATTCATATTGATTTTTAGCAGAGGGACCCTAGAAGACTATGCTGGAGAGTGAAGGGAGGACCAGTCACCCTAATGGTGTGGAAATGAGGACGGCCCACTGGTGAACCTGAGTCCCAAATTGGGTAACTCTGACCTTTTTTTGTAACCAAAGACTTAGTGATAGAATTGTATGCAATTTAAGGTGAATTTCAAATAGCTAGAATATATTGGGTCACCTTGATAGAGCTGATGTATAAAAGGAAATTTCGAGAACTATTGTTTGCTCTGATCTTTAACTGAGTAAGCTTTAGCCTATAACAGCCAACTGTAACTTAATTTAGAAAATCACCTGGCTAAATTAGCCTCACTCCAGAAAGGAATTGCATTTGATATGACTAACATAATCTACTCTGTATAGATTCTTCCTGTGTGTTAATAACAGCTTCCCGTGCTCCTTAAAAAGGAAGCTCTCAGAGGAACAGATATGCCACCTCCGGAAATCCACTCACAGAATCAGTCTTCAGAGTTCCTATAAAGCTGTAGTTGCCTGACATTTTTTTTTGGTATCAATTAGTTTTAGGATGTGAGTTTTTTTTTTTTTAATCAAATTTTTTTAGATTTTAAAATCTACAGAAATTTCTTAGAGCGTTGTATATGAAGGATGTGAATATAAAAGTAGGACAAAAGTGAGGGCATTTCATCTGTAGAAAAGAGGAATATAAAAACTCCATGTTTTCTTGCACATAAAAAAGTTAAGGTTCTTACTCTCAGGCAGTAGAAATTTAATAAAAATAAATCAGGCATGGAATAAGATTAAATTCACCCTAAATTTTTTAAATACATAAGGTGGCCAGACACATGAATTCTGAGCTAAACCTTTGATCTCAAAGGTACTTTGCAAAGCAGATATGACTGGTTTTTAACTGCATGTCAGCAAAATCAATCCTTTGGCATCATACACTGCCAGTTTGGCCCTGAGTGAGAATGGAACTTATGCTGGCTAAAATGGAAAACGTAGTTATATGGTTTGCAAATCTGAAAGAGATCTCTCGGCTCTTTGCGCTTGGAAACACTGCAGGTTTGCCTGTTGGTCTCACGGATAGCAGTCCACCTCTCTGTTTTATCTGGCAAACTGTTCTCATGTGGTGAGTGTACTGTAAGATTTTAATTAGACTTATGTAGTAGCCATTTGAGGTTTAGGCCCATTCCAACATCCATTGCCCCTTCCTCTGGTTACAATAGTTCAAATTCCCACTGCCTCCCTCAAGTTGTATTCAGGAAGGGCTTCCCTCCTGAATCCAGAGGGGAGCATGTGAGTTGGTCTGGCCAATCAGTGTCATTTAGTTCCTATGTTGGTTCATTTAGTTATTCCCAGACCTTGGGCTGGTGTTGCCACACAGAGACATGCTTTTTCAACCAGGAATTGATTCCGAGAGGTCTTGTGAAGCCAGCATGGAGGAGAGCAGAGCTGAGGGATGGAGAGGAACTAGGTCCTTATGGTACCCTATGAACCCAGAATCCTGCTGTGGCTATAGTAGACTTTTCAGTTACATGAGTCAGTACAATCTATTTTACCTTGACTGGTTCAGTTGTCATTATTATTAATATTTTCTTCCAGAAACTTTAGCAGAGTCCTGATAAATAGTTTCATGGGTCTGACTGAAGCATTTCATTTTCTTTATTGTTATATTGCAGAGGGCCTCCTGAGTTTTGTGTTTTGTATTTGGATGAAAACACTCTACATCTGAGTGAATGTGGTCATGTACATTTCAGTGTAAAGTGTGAAAAACTTAAGCTGAATGATAGTCCAAAGCTAGAGAGATTCTTGACAAATTGGAAGGCTGTACTCAAATTGTGAGAATCAAAGCTGCCATATTAACCAATACTAGTTGCTAACAGTGTGCCTTAGGGCTGTTAATAGTTTAAATCTGGTCAGTATTTCTCTCAGAATCTTGAAAGTAGCCATTAATGGAGATATTTATGAGTTGGACACAAAGCTGAAAGTGATGATTAATATTTTGCATAACTAAATCAGGACGTGCAAAGGTCTCCAATAAGTAGAATAATTATTTTATGTAACAGGGTGAAATTTAACAGAGTTCTAATTTTTTACAATGGTACACAGTGGTAAGATTTGTCACCCTTGTTTTTCTTATTAATTACAGCATTTTAATGCATTTACCAAAACAAATTAATATCTCTTTCCATCTGAATTAATTTACTTTGCGGAAACAAGTTCCAATGCAGAAGTAATGAATGAGGAGATGGAAGAAAGATATTTTCGAGTTTATCAAAATGCAAATACTGGAAGCTCCATTTTTTAAAAACTAAAAGCAAAAGTAGCTCTAAGAATTTCTTTAGGTAAAGATCTAGAGTTATGTCCTTCAAATAAGCTGCAGACTGCTTGAGCACAGGATAAAGATGTTTGGTTTATCAGCAGCACTATGAAAATAATTCAGTGGGTTTAGTTGTTTGCAAGAACAATATGATTTAACAGTTTGGTGTACTGGCCAAAATAGTTAATTTGGATACCTTGATTCAGATATATATATTGGTTTTGGTGCAAGGAAACCTAAGAGATTAGACACTATCTCGGCATCCTTAGCACCTCTGAGAGTCAAGAGCTACTTTGATACAAGACAGTTTCAACTCATTTGCTTCAGTCATGATGATGTCATCATTTCCCGCTGCTTTGTCTGATGGGTCCAGCTTTCTTACCAGACTAATAGTTGAGGTTGCTCAGGAAAGCAGAAATTGAAACAGGTAAGCTCCTACTCTCTCCTTGGAACAGCAGCTCAGCACTTTTCAGTCCAATTCACAGCATTTGTCGAAGTGAATTTACTGAACTGCATTGTGATGTCCTGTCTCTTCTTGTCATGGAACTTCTCGTTTTCTGAATTTACTGCATCACTTTGTCCCTAAACACAGGTTTTGGAGAAACCCACTACTTCCTGCATTCTCTTGAAATTCCCTGGTTGTCAGAACACTCATTTCATGCCCTTTTTTGAATAACACCTTTTACCTGATCAGAGGAATCATCTTGAGTTTCCTTGGTGGTGTTTCAGCAGGGTGGGCTGAACTTCAGGTCATTTAAAGCCATTACTGCTCCTCGGCCAAATGTTTTCTGACCTGAAATCTGGGTGATCAGAAATAGAACACACTTATAAAAAGAAGAAGATGTTCCTGCTTCTGTCAGTCCTCCTATATATATATATATATCACAGAGATAGTTAGGGATGCTTCTGTGCTTGAGGACTGACAAGAAAAAGAAACTCTGGGGGAGACTTCAGAGACAGGAATCACATATTAAGTTTCTGGAAAGGACTAGGACACTGGACTGGAGTAAGGATTACCTGATTCAGAATTTAAATCTCTCAGATTTAGAACTCAGAGCTGAAATGCTCACCATTCCGAGCTAGTGAGTTCTAGGTGGTGTTTGCGGTGATACTGCAACAGATGGATGACCCATGTCTCAGAGGCTCAGAGGAGGGAGTTCAGGGGATTGGGACCCAGATTGGAATGGTCTCTAAGGTCTCTTTCAAATGTAAGTTTCCATGGTTTGTCCATCCTTGCTGGTAACAAAAGGAAGGCTTTGGGATGGGAATGCCTTTAGTCTTTCCATGAGCTTCTTCAGCTTCTCTCCATTCTTAGAAATGGATATTTCACTGTCCTTTCTGATAAGCACCTTCGAAGAGCAGCTTTAGTGCACAACCCCTAACACCAGGGCTTCCCTAGCCAACACATCTCCTACCTTGTTTGTATGGAGAAATTTTGGAGCTGCCACTGTTACTTACAGTCCAACAAATAAAAGAAAGGAGGGTGAGTGGGCTTCCTGGGCAGTGGGGGGCAATGACTTGCTTGAAAATATAAGTCCAGTAGTTCTGGAAATTTCCCAGGTACAAATTAAGACTTCTGCTTCTCATGGAAAGCTGTCATATTGACTTACAGGTGTTATTGGTATTTAGGCATATATTTTTCAATGTTAATAGTTAAACTAAGAGGGAATGCCCAGAATGGATCATTCCTGGCAGGATTTGTACCGTTTACTATGGGGGCCTTCCAGCATATGTATGTCCAACTGAAACCAGGAGGCATTTATTATTGTGGATTTATTGATTCTTTAACTTTATATTTAAGGAAGATAAATGATCACAGAGGAGGGAAGTCCATGTGGGCTATTCATGAACAGGGCATTGTGGTAAGCTCCATTTTCTATAATAATGGAAGAGCATAGAAGCCTTAGGTGACTTCCAGTTACTTACTGTGTCAGCAAGGGAATTGAGAACTAAAGGAAATGAATTGGAGAACTTAAAAAGATTTCTTAGATTTTGTAATCTTTGTATCTGTGGTAGGCAGAATAATGGCCTCTTGGCCCACCTAGAACCTGGCACATGTTATGTTATGTAGCAAATGGAATTAAAGTTGTAGATGGAACTAAGGTTCCTAATCAGTTGAACTTGAGATGGGGAGATTATCCTGAATTTTCTGGATGGGCCTGATGTAATCACCAGGGTCTTCATGTGTGAAGGAGAAGCAGAAGAGTGAGTATCAGAGTGATGCCCCATGAGAAGGGCTAGACTGGCCATTGCTGGCTTTGAAGATGGAAGCAGGCTGTGACCAAAGAGCACAGGCAGCCTCTAGAAGTTGCAAAAGGCAAGGACATGGATTCTTCTCTAGAGCCTCCAGAAGGAGCATTGCCCCGAGGACACCTTGATTGTTAGCCCAGTGAGACCCATTTTAGACTTCTGGCCTCCAGAATTGTAAGATAATAAATTTGCGTTATCTTAAGCCACCAAGTTGTGATAATTTGTTACAGCAGCAACAGGAAACA
Organism: Platanista minor; assembly: GCA_004363435.1. Taxonomy (NCBI): domain Eukaryota; kingdom Metazoa; phylum Chordata; class Mammalia; order Artiodactyla; family Platanistidae; genus Platanista; species Platanista minor. The sequence goes on from RJWK010021791.1 coordinate 6,615, forward strand.
AATACATCATCTGTATTGTTAAAACATATTGTGTGTTTCTTCACAGTAGATGGCAATCAAAATGCTAAAAGTTGAATAAGCCCTTGCCTTTAGAAGCAGCACATCTGTGGAGAGTTGGGATGGCTCTACCCTACTCCACAGTGAGTCTTGAATGGAAGGGACAAGGGCAGCACCTCTAAAGTAGTGCCCATCATGTCAGCCACTGAAGACACAGCAAAGAGGGTCTCTGGGGATGGTTGAATAGAAGAAAGGGAGGAGATAGGGGTTGGTCTGGGCTAGAGAAACTTCCGTAAGACTTCACTGTAGAAATACTCACAAGACATTTGAGGAAAAATTCTCAGTAAAATGATGTTACAGGACTATATATTTTTGCTGAGAAATTTAATAAAGATAAGTGATCTATTACTTTTCTTATGGAAATAAGTTTGTGGGGGTATTTTTTGCCTTTGTGAAACATACATGAGAAAATATACATATAGAAGTGAATCACTTTACTGTACAGCAGAAATTAACAAAACATTGTAAATCAACTCGACTTCAATCAAACTAAAAAACATAATACAGTTTGAACAAAGGAACTTAAAAACTAATACTTCAATTTTGATCATAAAATGTTTATTTTGAAGCCCAGTTTTTTGTTGTTGTGTTTATTTGTTGTTTGTTTCAACAAAGGATCAAAGTAGAAGTTCTGATGGAATGGCAAACAGAGATTATGTTACTGCTTTTGAATATTATGTTCCAGAAATGGAGACAAGAGTTCAAAACAATGCTCTTTGGCACAAGAATTACATAATTAAAGCTATGTAACAGGGATGAATGTATGAATTTTTACCATTGCTTTCCTGTCCCTACTCTTCATGGAAAAGTTTGGATTGGCCTATATGGCCTGCATGCTCTCTTACATCTTTCCCACCCCACCCCTCCATTTATTTTGTCTATCACAATAATTAGTAGGGAAGAATAAGAGAAGGAAAGGTAGACAATTTGTTGGAAAGGCTTAGGATTTGCTCGAGAGAAGTAGAAAGGAACGAAGACAACAGAAAAGGGAAATTAAGATGAAAGAGCAGAGCTGGTGCCAACCGAGTGTCACAGGAGTTTTGGTTGGGAGAGCTGTGAATAAATTGTGGTGGAAAATTTCAAGGGTATCCCTGGGTGAGACAGTTAGTGAACAGAATTAGGACATGGTGTTTGTATGTTATGAATTGGATCTTCTCAAGTGTTCTTTGAGAGGTCTGAATAAATAATTCCTTTTGATTACTAGACTTTATGTATGTGTGGGTTAATGTACTAAAATGGTGAGACTAGGCCACAGGAAGCTCTGTTCTTTATTTAGGTTACAACTGTATGCATCACTATGTTATCATTTGGTAGAAAACATTGCTAGTCATGGTGGTTAAACCCAGCCCTTCATCCACTCTACAGTTATGCCTGTGCAACTGAACATAGCTGGGAAAGAATCCACAATTTTGTTGCTCAGTGTTCTCACTTAAAATTCCATTACCCCGAAATTCCCATTGGCATTCAATAATACCTAAGAATTCTGTACATCTCCTTGGTAGATTTACTTTCTCACGCTCAAGACAACTGTTTCATATCTTCTTTTTTTCATATCTTCTTAAATCTTCAGCAGACTCAATTCTCCTTTTACTAAGAAAGGAATCAGAAGAGAATATCCTCATCTTTGGTCAACTTGCATCCAGGCTAGACCTCGCTGCCTTTCCCAATGGGGTAATTGTTTCTCCTTCTGGCTAGGGTGCCGTTCCCAACTGTGTGTACCAGAATCTGCCCTCTCTTGACTTTGCAAGGGTATCACTTTATTAACTATCTCTCTTCTTTTACATTATTAAACTTTTTCTTCTTTACTTGAACATTCTCATCCTTATACAAGTATTGTATAACATCTGCCATCTCCAAACAAAACAAAAACAAACACATCTCTCTAGCTATCATCTCCTTTCTCTTCTCTATATAGCAGACCTCCTTAGGAGGGTTGTTTATACTTCCTGTGTTTACCTCCTCCCTATCCATTAATACTTTTACACATTCCAGCCTGGTATTTTTTTTACACTGCTCATTTGAAATTGCCCTTGTTTAGGTCATCTTCCAAAATCCTAGTGTCCATTCTCTGTCTTCGTGTTACCTGGCCTCTCATGTAACACAGTTACTACACCTTCGTCTTGATACACTTTCTAAAATTAGTTTTCAGGACATCCTCTGTACAGGCACTGTTCTAGGCCCAGGAGTGATAAACACTAGACATGAATCCCTGCTCTCATGGAGTTGATATCAGATGAGATGGAAGTAAACAAATATAAGTAATAACATGCATGGTGATAAGTGCTGTGATGAAAACAGAGCATGGGGATGGAAAAGGAGTGCTGAAGGGATTCAGTGTCAAATAGGAGGATTTAGGGCAGGTCTCACTCAGAAGATGGCATTTGGGCAAAGATCTGAGGGAGATGAAGGAGCAGCCATGAGGAAAGTGCTCTGGGTAGTGAGGACCAGTGCAGAACTCTCCCCTCTCAGTATGGCTTCTATCCACTTCACGTCAATGAAACTGCTTTCCTGAAGTTCACCAATGACTTTCTGATTGTCAGTGGCATTTTAAAGCTCCCTCCTCTGTCCATTTCTCCTTGACATCTCTGTTGTATTTGGCTGTATTAGTCTTCCTTCAGTCACTTATTTTCCTGTCCAGTTGAGATAAGCTGTTTTTGTTCTTTTGCTTTTGACTTTTGTCTTTTATTTTCTTGGAACATGTCTTAAAAAATTTTTATTGTGATAAGAACACTTAACATGAAATCTACTCCCCTAATGGGTTTCTTACCTTTTTAAAGATTTATTTATTATTTATTTTATTTATTTGGGGCTGCATCAGGTCTTAGTTGTGGCACTTGGGATCTTCACTGAGGCATGTGGGATCATTCGTTTTGGTGCGCGGGCTTCTCTCTAGTTGTGGCGTGTGGGTTTTCTCTTCTCTAGTTGTGGTGCGCAGGCTCCAGGGCACGTAGGCTCTGTAGTCTGCAGCACGTGGGCTCTACCTGAGACGCACGAGCTCAGTAGTTATGGAGCGCGGGCTTAGCTGCCCCGTGGCATGTGAGATCTTAATTCCCCGACCAGGGATCGATCCCACATCCCCTGCATTGTAAGGTGGTTTCTTTTTCACTGGACCACCAGGGAAGTCCCCTGTAATGGGTTTTTAAGTGTAAATATAGTACTGTTAACTATAGGCACAGTGTTGTACAGCAGATCTCTAGAAACTGTTTAGCTTGCATAATTAAAACTTTATACCTGTGGTTGCTGGGAGGTAGGGCTGGGGGGAGTGGGGAGTTGCTAATCATGGTAAGTTTTAAATGATTTTTTTCTTTTCACTTGTTAAATTTGTGAATTTCTTTTACTTTCTTCCTATAAAGCTTTTTCTGACTTCTTAACTCAAAGTTCCTTTTATGATATACCACATGTTGGTACTTAGTACATGATTTTTCAATAAGTTCATTAGAGATCTTTTTACTTCTCTAGATTCAGCTTTCACTTTTCTGTACATACATCTTGATTCTTCTGCTGAGCTAGCTTTTTTTTCTTGAGTAGATGCTTTAATATTCCAAGACCATATTGGGCTTTTTTTGCTTGATTAATCAGCTTCTGTCTCATTACCTTCCCAGTGCTTAAAATTGAGCTCTTGTCCCTCTCCAGAATCTCCCCATCCTGCCTACCTTCTTTTTCACAGTGGTCTCAAGGATCTTGCTGTCTAGACTTCAAACCTCAGAGGTGGCATTAGCTTTTGTCTCCCCGCCCCCATCAATTTTACATTAATTCTTCCTAAACAACACTTCTTGAGACAGTTCCTTCACTTTCGTTTTTAGCTCCAGTCTTTATATCTTTTTGTCTTGACTACTGCAGTGCCATGATCTCTGACCTGTGTTCTTTATCTTCTGTTTGTTTTCTTATCTCCTCTGCAGCTAATGAAAAAAATCTGGCTCCATTCTACCATTCTCATGTTGTCTTTGCCATTCCTCTAATTCTTCCCAGACTGGTCTGTTTAGTGTCCTCTGAATATATTATTTAGTGCCATCTCTGTCTGTAAAGACTCTTTTCTTCTTTCTAAGCTCTATTCATCTTCCAAGACACAGATCAAAAAAAGACTAGTTGTAAATGATTTCCTTTCTCGTATGTATGTATGTATGTATGTATCTATCTATCCAAACATCCATACTTCTTCCTCCACTACTAAAGTCTTTATCATTCATCATCTCTGTAACTCATTTATCCTTGCCTTTTATTTAGGTGCCATTCCCATTATACATGTCCCATGCCCTTGGCTAATGTATAAGCTTCCTGGGGAAGAAAATGATGCTTATGTTTTATTTGTCCTTTACAGTTCTCAGCATGGTACCTTGTAAGTGGGAGTTACTCAATAAAACATTTCTTGGCTGGCTTGAAAGAAATGATTGCAATAGAATTATATTCTAAACGAGTATTTCAAGCCTATTGGGTATCTCTACAGTGTCACAGAGAGGGGGTTAAACTTAAAATGGCCAAGCAGGGACTTCCCTGGTGACACAGTGGTTAAGAATCCACCTGCCAGTGCAGGGGACACGGGTTCAAGCCCTGGTCTGGGAGGATCCCACATGCCATGGAGCAAATAGGCCCATGTGCCACAACTGCTGAGCCTGCACTCCAGAGCCCATGAGCCACAACTGTTGAACCCACGTGCCACAACTACTGAAGCCCATGTGCCTAGAGCCCATGCTCCCCCAACAAGAGAAACCACTACAATGAGAAGCCCGTGTACCATGAGGAAGAGTAGCCCCTGCTTACCACAACTAGAGAAAACCTGCGTGCAGCAATGAAGACCCAATGCAGCCAAAAATAAATGACTGACTGACTGAATGAATGAATTAAAAAAAAAAAAAACTGCCCAAGCAGTTCCTCTCATCTTCACCACCTTTCTCCTGTTGAATGTACTTTCTCACCGTACTTTATTGCCTTTCTGTACTAAATGGTGTATTTATCCTACTAGTCACCTGAATAACATCTTGAAGATACCTTCATTTCTTCTATTTCTCCTTGTTATTGTATCTAATCATTCACCAAATCCTATTACTTCTATCTCTAATGTGATAACTCTCAGACCCATTCCTTCCCCCTCTTCTGTCATTGTTCAAGACCTCAGGTCTTCTCCTGAGTTGTTACAATAACCCATCTCTCTACTTTTGATTTTTTCTTTCTCCCAGTCTTTTGCCTTATTCATGTATTCAGAGTCTTTATGAATTTATTTTATTTTTTGTTGGTTGATATTCTTATAGAAAATACATGTAAATGTAAGTTCATAGAATAATTGTGAGATGAGCCATGATGCAGCAACCCAGGCCAAGAAGTAGTGTATTTCCTGTACCCCCATGTGCTCATCCTCAACAGCCAGAGGGAAGCGTTTTCCCTGATGTTTGTAATAAGTGTCCATTTCTTTTCTTCAGAGTTACCACTGATGGATGGCTGCTTCCCTAAAGAAAATAACTCAGTTTTCAACTTTATGTAAACTTTATGTAAATTAGATTATATTGTATGTGGATCTTATGTGATTTGCTTCTTTCATTCCTCTCTGAGATTCATCCACATAGTGCCATATCGCTGCTTGTTTTTATTGCTATATCATTCTATTGAATGAATATTCTACAATTTGTTTTTTCATTCTATTATTAATGAGCATTTGTGTTGTTTCCATTTTTTACCATTACAAATAGTGCCACTCGGAACATTTTATAACCATATCATAATACAGATGTGCATGAGTTTCTGTGGAATTTGCATTTGGGGTGGATTTGCTGGGCATGTATATCTTTTTTTTTTCTTTTCCATTATGGCTTATTACAAGATATTGAATATAGTTCCCAGTGTGATACAGTAGGATCTTGTTGTTTATCGATTTTATACATAATTTGCATCTGCTAATCCCAAACTCCTAATACATCCCCCACCCCCTTTCCCCTCTGGTCACCATAAGTTTGTTTTCCATATCTGTGAGTCTGTTTCTGTTTTTTAAATAAGTTTATTTGTATCCTTTTTCAGATTCCTCTTATAAGTGTTATCATATGATATCTGTCTTTCTCTAACTTACTTTACTTAGTATGATAGTCTCTATCTATGTCCATCTATGTTGCTGTACTTAGTATGATAATCTCTATGTCCATCCATGTTGCTGCAAATGGCATTATTTCATTCTTTTTTATGGCGGAGGAATATTCCATTGTGTGTGTGTGTGTGTGTGTGTGTGTGTGTGTGTGTATGTATGTGTATACTTCTTCTTTTTCCATTCATCTGTCAATGAACATTTAGGTTGCTTCCATGTGCTGGCTATTGTAAATAGTGCTGCTCTGAGTATTGGGCTGCATGTATCTTTTTGAATTAGAGTTTTCTTTGGATATATAGGCATGCATATCTTTAATTGACTATTAATGACAAGCTTTTTTACAAAGTAAGGAAACCGGTTTACATTTGTTTTAGCATCACATGGGTATCTGTATTACTCCATACCCTAATGATATGTGGTATAATCAGGCTTTAAAACTTTTTTGTTTTTATTTGTGTATATGTATGTGTGTAAATGTATATGTGTTTAAAGTCTTCTCTTTGTAGTTTTAATTTACGTTTTTGTGATTACTGGTAAAGTTGAGGATCTTTTCATGTTTACTGTCCATTTGGATTTTCTTTTTGTTAAATACCTATTCAAGTCTTTTTGCCCACTTAACTAATTTCTTTTCTCTTGATGTCTTACTGATTTGTAAGGGATTCCTTATATGTCCCCGGGTTATGCCCTCTGTTGGTTATAGATAATGCAAATGTATTTTCCTGTGATATATTTTAATTTCTCTGTGCTTTTACAAACAGAAGTTCTTAAAATTAATGTAGACAAAGTTGTCAGTCATTTATAGTTAGCACGTTTAGAATCTTGTTTAAGAAATCCTTTCCTATGTTGAGCTTATGCAGATATTTCCCATATTATTTTCTGGAAACTTTTAATATTCAGTTCTTTATTCCATCTTTGGTTCGTGTTTAAGCTGTTAAGTTGAAGGAAATAACCTTTTAACTCTTTTTGGTTTGCCATCTAGTTTCTTTCTCCTCTCATCTATCTCACATTTTGTAACCAGACATATGGTTTCTAAAACAATAGCTTGTATGGTTTAAATATGAAAAGTACATGACATGCTACTCTGCACACATGAGAATTAACTTCAAAAGTCGAGCTCATTCTCAAAACTTTTCCACGTCCTTTGAATGAGATATGTCTGCTCTGCTCTTGCACTGCTTCATTTTATCTCTCAGCACTGGTTAGGGAACACCAATGTCGATGGATTTACCTCTCTGGAATACCACAAAGTAGATCTTGCTTTAAAGTTAGTTATGCTTCTCAGTCTTTCAAAATATAACAAAGGGAGGAACACTCCCAAACTCATTCTATGAGGCCACCATAACCCTAATACCAAAACCAGACAAAGATGTCACAAAGAAAGAAAACTACAGGCCAATATCACTGATGAACATAGATGTAAAAATCCTCAACAAAATACTAGCAAACAAACTCCAACAGCACATTAAAAGGATCATACACCATGATCAAGTGGGGTTTGTCCCAGGAATGCAAGGATTCTTCGTATATGCAAATCAATCACTGTGATTCACCATATTAACAAGCTGAAGGAGAAAAACTGTATGATCATATCAACAGATGCAGAAAAAGCTTTCAAAAAATTTAACACCCATTTATGATAAAAACCTTCCAGAAAGTAGGCATAGAGGGAAGTTACCTCAACATAATAAAGGCCATATATGACAAACCCACAGCCAACATCATTCTCAATGGTGAAAAACTGAAACTATTTCCTCTAAGATCAGGAACAAGACAAGGTTGTCCACTCTCACCACTATTATTCAATGTAGTTTTAGAAGTTTTAGCAACAGCAATCAGAGAAGAAAAAGAAATAAAAAGAATGCAAATTGAAAAAGAAGAAGTAAAGTTGTCACTGTTTGCAGATGACGTGATACTATACATAGAGAATCCTAAAGATGCCACCAGAAAACTACTAGAGCTAATCAATTAATGCACAGAAATCTCTTGCATTCCTATACACTAATGATGAAAAATCTGAAAGAGAAATTAAGGAAACACTCCCAATCACCATTGCAACAAAAAGAATACAATACCTAGGAATAAACCTGCCTAAGGAGAAAAAAGACCTGTATGCAGAAAACTATAAGACACTCATGAAAGAAATTAAAGATGATACAAATAGATGGAAAGAAATACTATGATCTTGGATTGGAAGAATCATCAACACTGTGAAAATAACTATACTACCCAAAGCAATCTACAGATTCAATGCAATCCCTAACAAACTACCAATGGCATTTTTCACAGAATTAGAACAAAAAATTTCACAATTTGTATGGAAACACAAAAGACCCCAAACAGCCAAAGCAATCTTGAGAATGAAAAACGGAGCTGGAGGAATCAGGCTCCCAGACTTCAGGCTATACTACCAAGCTACAGTAATCAAGACAGTATAGTACTGGCACAAAACCAGACATATAGATCAATGGAACAGAATAGAAAGGCCAGAGATAAACCCACGCACATATGGTCACCTTGTCTTTGAAAAAGGAGACAAAAATATACAATGGAGAAAAGACAACCTTTTCAATAAGTGGTGCTGGGAAAACTGGACAGCTACATGTAAAAGAATGAAATTAGAACTCCCTAACACCATACATAAAAATAAGCTCAAAATGGATTAAAGACCTAAATGTAAGGCCAGACACTATAAAACTCTTAGAGGAAACCATAGGCAGAACACTCTATGACATAAATCGCAGCAAGATTCTTTTTGACCCACCTCCTAGAGAAATGGAAATAAAAACAAAACTAAACAAATGGGACCTAATGAAACTTAAAAGCTTTTGCACAGCAAAGGAAACTATAAACAAGATGAAAAGACAACCCTCAGCTTGGGAGAAAATATTTGCAAATGAAGCAGCTGACAAAGGATTAATCTCCAAAATTTACAAGCAGCTCAGGCAGCTCAATATCAAAAAAAAAAAAGAAAAAGAAAAAAAAGCCCAATCGAAAAATGGGCAGAAGACCTAAATAGACATTTCTTCAAAGAAGATATACAGATTGCCAACAAACACATGAAAGGATGCTCAACATCACTAATCATTAGAGAAGTGCAAATCAAAACTACAATGAGGTATCACCTCACACCACTCAGAATGGCCATCATCAAAAAATCTGCAAACAGTAAATGCTGGAGAGGGTGTGGAGAAAAGGGAACCCTCTTGCACTGTTGGTGGGAATGTAAATGGATACAGCCACTATGGAGAACAGAATGAAGGTTTCTTAAAGAACTAAAAATACAACTACCATATGACCCAGCAGTCCCACTACTGCGCATATACCCTGAGAAAACCATAATTCAAAAAGATTCAGGTACCACAGTGTTCATTGCAGCTCTATTTACAATAGCCAGGACATGGAAGCAACCTAAGTGTCCATCGACAGATGAATGGATAAAGAAGATGTGGCACATATATACAATGGAGTATTACTCATCCATAAAAAGAAATGAAATTTAGATATTTGTAGTGAGTTGGATGGACCTAGAGTATGTCATACAGAGTGATGTAAGTCAAAAAGAGAAAAACATATACTGTATGCTAACACATATATATGGAATCTAAAAAAAAAAAACAAAAAAGTAAATGGTCATGAAGAAACTAGGGGAAGGTCTGGAATAAAGACGCAGACTTATTAGAGAATGGATTTGATGACACGGGGAGGGGGAAGGGTAAGCTGGGACAAAGTGAGAAAGTGGCATGGACATATATACACTACCAAATGTAAAATAGCTAGCTAGTGGGAAGCAGCTATATAGCACAGGGAGATCAGCTCAGTGCTTTGTGACCACCTAGAGAGGTGGGATAGGGAGGGTGGGAGGGAGGGAGATGCAAGAGGGAAGAGATATGGGGATATATGTGTATGTATAGCTGATGCAATTATACTCCAATAAAGATGTTAAAATAAATAAATAAATACATGCATAAATAAATAAATAAAGTGAGTAAGTAAGTTCTTTAGTTAGTTAGTTATTCCAGTGTCTCTCTCCAGTAGATTGTGAACTGTTTTGGAGCAAATGTTTAAATCTTAATAATTTTTGAATTTCAGAGCACATCAAACATTATACTTTACATATTGTAGAATCTCAAAAATATATTTTTTGAATTTCTTTCATCATCAGTTCATCCTGTTTCTTTTTCATTCTTAACATGAGTTTATAAAAATTATATAATTTTAAGAGTAATTTTTTGCAAAAATATTTTGTGAAAATAGTGAAAGTATAAAGGAAGAAATACACGGAAACTTCCAGCCCTCATTTGTTGTGCTGTTGTTCCCAGAACACATCAGGCTGGACATAGAGGATTTTTCTTTATAAAAAACTGGATAAATTTAGGGGAAAGTCCTAGAAATACCAATATTTGGGGAACCAAGTCCCCCCTAACAAAAAGCTACCACCTAATCACCTTAAGTGAAGCCCACTGGTTGACAAGCTTCCGATCAGCTTTTCAGTATTTCATGTGCAATATTACTGAATATCCAAGGATCACCATACGTGTGAGGGAAACCTGCAATGTGAAAGTCATAAAGTAGAACAAGAAGACAATCACACATCCATAATAGGAACTGGAAGGAAGTAGAAGCAATGCAGGACACAAAATATTTTTTTTAATTAATAACTTGAGAGAAATAGGAGAACATACTGAATCCATGACACAAGATCAGGACACTTTAAAAAAAACACTCAGGGGCTTCCCTGGTGACTCAGTGGTTGAGAGTCCACCTGCCGATGCAGGGGACGTGAGTTCATGCCCCGGTCTGAGAAGATCCCACATGCCGCGGAGCAGCTGGGCCCGTCGGCCATGGCCACTGAGCCTGCACATCTGGAGCCTGTGCTCTGCAGCGGGAGAGGCCACAACAGTGAGAGGCCCATGTACCGCAAAAAAAAAATAAATAAATAAAATCCCACTGGGAGAATCCTAGTATATGGAGGTACCATATTCTAGGTGCAACTGTACCACAGGGATTGAGAGAGGCTGCATTAGAAGAGTAGGGGAAGCAGCTGTACGTTGACCCATTGCCCCTCCCCCAGGCGAGCACAGCGCTACCTGGAGAGGTCTCCCCTGAGTTTCTCGTTCCTCCAGTGGGAAAGGAGAACCCAAAAAGGACAACCAGAGACTCCCAGTGTTGTAGGTTGCTTTGTGGGAGCCCCTATTCTGATCTCGTCCCTCAGGGAAATCTGAGGACGTCAACTACTGAGAATCTGATGATGATAGAGAAGGAAGGAAGGTCTTGCAACAATCAGCACATGGATCTTGGCAAATGAGTTTATCCCTGCAGTACCCAAGTAGTCATCCCACCCTGTGGTTTGCTCATCTGCAGAACCAAGTGGGTGGTGCACTCTGACCGGGGATCTTGACGGGGTGCAGATTTGCCTTATTTGGATCCTCAAATGAGTTATTTTGGTGGCCCTAGGCCTGGTTTGTCCATGCCCAGGTAAGGAGCAAGGAACTGAGTCACAGCCCCATCTGCTGTGGGTAATGTCTCCTTACCACATCTAACCAGAGAGCCTGGTGGAAACACCTGAAAGCTGTGTAGCCCACTAATCCTTGAGCCAAGAAGTGAGCAGGTGGAGCTGATTGCCCCCAGAGCAAAGGCAGTACTGGGCAGAGAGTTGCCCTGCTATGCATAAGCAGGGATTGATTCATAGCCACGGCTGAGGGTAGCTCCTGGCCCCTTCCAACAGCAGAACCTGTTGGGAAATTGAGAGTTACCTGGAGTGGCTCTTCCCCTTCCCACCCAGGCAGGGGAGCTGAGATATAGCCCCACTCAGTGTGGCCCCTGCCCACCCCCCCCGCCATGTGACCCGAAGGGCTGGCAAGAATATCTGGAATCTCTGTGGTCAGTGCTGCTTGAGCTGAGAGAAGGGCAGGCAGAACTGATAGTTTGCAGAGCAAAGCCAATGGTCCTGTTCAGCCAGGGAACTTGGGGTGCAGGTTGACTTGATGTAAGGTACAAACAAAGGGTTTTACCTGCTTCTCTCACTGTGCCCAGGCAAGAAAACTAATCCATAGCCCTGCTCATTGCTGAATACAGTCTCCAGTCTGCCCGACCAGGGGATCTAATCAGAGCACATGGGATGCTCTGTAGCCCATCTAACAGCCCTGCTTACAGTGACACTTGAACAGAAAGCACAGCTTGTGGCTTTGTGTGTCTGGAGAGGAAAAGTGATGACCTCACCTGACCAGGGAATTCAGTGCACATTTTGTGGACCAGAATAAGGTCCCCAAACAATGAACCATGCAGGACCTAAGTCCTATCCTGTTGCCCTGACAGGGAGGGAAGCTAATTCATAGCCCCATCTACTGCTGAATATAGTACCCAGTCCTGACCATCTAGTAAGTTTGACCAGAGAATTCTGGCAACAGTGGATCCCATCCTCACTTTGGTAGGGAACCAGGCCAGCAGTCCTATCCAACTGTTCTTAACCAGTGGCACACCCCCTCATCCCTGACCACAGAGCTTGAACACTTGCCTCACCCCAAAATAGATCACAGAAGTAGGCCCCATCTGCCCATGGACATTACCAGTACACACACCCAGAAACCCAACTGAGCTAACTGGTGAAGATCTGTCTTTGCCAAAACAAACCTGCAAAGGTTGGAAGAGGAACCTAATTATACAAATGCACAGATACCAACGTAAGGAATAAAAGAACACAAAAAAAACAGGTTAATATGATACCATCAAAGGAAACTAATAAAACCCTAATAACTGTTCTTAAAGGAAAAGCAACCTACCCACATTCATCCAAGGGATTCAGAATAATTCTCTTGAAGTTTAGTGAACTACAAGAACACTCAGACAACTAAACAAAATTAGGAAAGCAATGCATGAACAAACAAGTTCAACAAAGCAATAGAAACCATAAAAAAAGAATGCCGAAGTCCTAGAGTTGAAAGTAATGGAACTGAATAATGCAATAAGAGTTTCAAAAGAAGACTTCACCATGCAGTAGAAAGAATCAGTGACCCAGAGGGTAGGATATGAGAAATTTTCCAGTAAAAGAGCAAAAAGAAAAAAAAGAATGAGAAAGTGAAGAAATCTTATGACACTTATGGGACACAATGAAAATAAATAATATTCACATTTTTGGAATTCCAGAAAGAGAAGAGAAAGTGATAGATAGTATATTTAAAGCAATAATGGCTGAGAACTTCCTAAACCTGAGGAGAGAAGTGAACATACAGATCCATGAGGCCTCAAAGACCTCAAACAGACTGAACTTGAATAGGGCTCCACTGAGAAATATAAAATTAAATTGTCAAAAGTCAAGGACAAAGAATTTTAAAAGCAGAAAGAGAAAAGAGAGACGTTACATACAAAGGAACCCCCATGAGACTTTCAGTGAATTTCTCAACAGAAACATTTCAATCTAGGAGAGAATGGGATGACATATTCAAGATATTGAAAGACAACTACTGTCAACCAAAAATACTATACCTGGCAAAGCTGTCCTTCAGAAATAGGAAGAATAAAGACTCCCAAACAAATAAAAGCTGAGGGAGCTCATTACCACTAGCTTTACAAGAAATGCTAAAGGGAGTTATTTGAATGGAAGTAAATGGATACTAGTTAACATCATAAAAACAAAAAGATAGCCTAAAACTCACTGCTAATGGTAAATACATAGTCAAAATTAGATTCTGTAATTTGATAATTGTGGTGCATAATTCACTTACAACTCTAGTTTAAAAGGTAAAAAAATATTTACAAATAATATGACCAATAAGGGATTAATATCCAACATATATAAATATCTCATACAACTCAACATCAAAAAAACAAACAACCTGATTAAAAAATAGGCAGCAGAACTGAAGAGACATTTTTCAAAGAGGAAATGTAGATGGCCAACAGGCAGGTGAAATAACGTTCAGCATCACTGATCATCAGGGAAATGCAAATCAAAACCACAATGAGATATCACCTCATGACTGTCAGAATGACTATTATCAAAAAGTCTACCAATAACAAATGTCAGCAGGATGTGGAGAAAAGGGAACCCTTCTACCCTATTGATGAACATAAATTGGTACAGCCACTGTGAAAAACAGAATAGATGTTTCTCAAAAAAACTAAAAATAGAACTACCATGTGACCAAGCAATTCTATTCCTGGGTATATATTTTAAAAAAAAAACACACCAAAAACACTAATTTGAAAAGATACGCATACTTCAGTGTTTATGACAGCATTATTTACAATTGCCAAAATATGGAAGCAGCCAATTTACAATTGCCAAGATATGTTCATCAACAGATGAATGGATAAAGAAGATGTGGTATGTGTGTGTGTGTGTGTGTGTGTGTGTATGTATATATATATATATATATATATATATATATATATATACATACACACACACATACAGGGTCGGAGAGTGGGAGGCACAAACCATTGGGTATAAGATAGGCTACAAGGATGTATTGTAAAACATGAGGAATGTAGCAAATATTTTATAATAACTCTAAATGGAGTGTAACCTTTAAAAGTTGTATTTAAAAAGTTAAAAGGAACCATAGCCACAATAACCTGTTATTAGTTACACAATATCAAAATATGTAAATTATAATGGCAGTAACCTAAATTGTGACAGGGTGGAGAAGTAAAAGTGTGAAGTTTAGGAATTCTGTTGAAAGTAAACTGTTACCAGCTTAAAATAGGGTGTTATAATTTTAACATATTTTATCTAAGTTTGATGGTAACCACAAGGGAAAAACCTATAGCAATTACACAAAAGAAAATTATAAAGAAGTCAAAGCATGCTGATACCAAAACATACAAAAAAGAGAGCAGGATAAGAAACAGGGAACAATAGATCTACCAAACAACCAGAAAACAATTAGCAAAAGGGCAAGAGTAAGTCTTTACCTATCAATAATTATCAATAGTTTAATTTTAAATGGATTAAATTATCTAATCAAAAGACATAGAATGGCTGAATGGATTATAAAAACTAATATCAAATGATATGCTGCCTACAAGAGACTCACTTCAGCTTTAAAGACACACATAAACTTAGGTAGAAGGGATGGAGAAAGTTATTTAAGTAAATGGTAACCCCAAATAAGCAGGGGTAGCTATATTTATGTCAGAGAAAATAGATTTTAAACTAAAAATGGTAAAAAGAGAGAATGAAGGCCATTACGTAATGACAAATCTATCAAGGAGATAAAACAGTTTTACATATTTATGTGCCCAGCATTGGAGTACCTAAATATATAAAGCAAATACCAAGAGATGAAAAGAGAAATAAACAGTAACACAATAACAGTTGAGGACTTTAATACTCCAGTCTCAACAATGGATATATTATTCAGACTGAGAATTAATAAGGAAACAGCATATTTGAGCAATAATATAAACAGAATGGACCTAACTGACATGTGCAGAACATTCTATTTAATAATAGGGGAATACACACTCTTCTCTAAGTGATCTATCTTAGAAGTGATCTTCTAAGATAGATCATATGTTAGGCCACAAAACAAGTCTTAACAAATTCAAGAAGATTGAAATCATTCCAAGCATCTTCTCTGACCACAGTGATGTAAAACTAGAGATCAATAACAGGAGGAAAACTGGAAAACTTCACAAATACATGGAAATTAAGAGACACTCTCCTCAACAATGAATGGATCAAAGAAGAAATTAAATGGAAAATTAAAAAGTTTCTTGAGACAAATGAAAATGGAAGCACAAAGAGAACAGAAAAACAAAAGATTAATCAAACTAAGAGTTGGTTCTTTGATAAGATAAACAACATTGAAAACACCCTAGCTAGACTAGCCAAGGCAAAAAGGAGAGTAACCCAATTAACAAAATTATAAACAAAAAAGGAGACATTATAACTGATACCGTAGAAATACAAAGGATCCCAACAGGCTACTATGAACAACTATATGCCAATAAACTGGACAACCTAGTAGAAATGGAAAAATTCTTAGAAACATACAACTTAACAAGAATGAATCAGGAAGGAAGAAATAGAAAATCTGAATAGACCGATTACTAGTAAGGAGAGTGAATCTGTAATCAAAAATCTCCCAACAAAGAAAAGCCCAGGACTAGATGGCTTAACTAGTGGATTTTACCAAATATTTAAAGAATTAACACTAATCCTTCTCAAACTCTTTCAAAAAATCAAGAGGAGGGAACAATCCCAAACTCATTTTACAAGGTTGACATTATCCTGATACCAAAACCAGAAAATGATACTACTAGAAAAGGAAACTACAAGCCACTTTCCCTGATGAATATAGAAGCAAAAGTTCTCAGTAAAATACTAGCAAACCAAATTCAGCAACACATTGAAAGGATTGTTCACCTTGATAAAGTGGGATGCAAACAATCGTTCAAACATACCCAAATTAATCAGTGTGATACATCACGCTAATAGAATGAAAGAAAAGAATCATGTTATCTCAAGAGACAAAGAAAAAGCATTTGACAAAATTTAACATCCATTCATGATACAAACTCTTAACAAATTAGGCTTAGAGGAACATAACTCAACATAAGAAAGCCCTTACATGACAAGCTGTTAGCTAATGTCACACTCAATGGTGAAAGGTTGAAAGCTTTTCTTCTAAGATCAGGAACAAGACAAAGGTGCCCGCTCTGACCACTCCTATTCAACATTGTACTGGAAGTTCTAGTTAGAGCCATCAGGGATGAAAAAGAAATAAAAATATCAGAATTTGAAAGGAACAAGTAAAATTGTCTCTATTTGCAGATTACATGATTTTATATATAGAAAATTCTAAAGACTCTCAACAAAAAAACTTTTTTTCTTAAAATAAATCTCTTGGCTTCAATGTTACATTGTTTTTTTAAAAAATTATTTATTTTATTTATTATTTTTGGCTGCGTTGGGTCTTTGCTGCTGTGCGTGAGCTTTCTCTAGTTGTGGTGAGTGGGGGCTACTCTTTGTTGTGATACACGGGCTTCTCATTGCGGTGGCTTCTCTTGTTTTGTAGCATGGGTTCTAGGAATGCAGGCTTCAGTAGTTGTGGCTTGCGGGCTCGGTAGTTGTGGCTCACAGGCTCTAGAGCGCAGGCTCTGTAGTTGTGGCACATGGGCTTAGTTGCTCCATGGTATGTGGGATCTTCCTGGACCAGGGCTTGAACCTGTGTTCCCTGCATTGGCAGGTGGATTCTTAACCACTGTGCCACCAGGGAAGCCCAACAAAAAATCTTGTAAAATCTATCACTGAATTCAATAAAGTTGAAGGATACAAAATTAACATATAAAATCAATAGCATTTCTGTTTACTCACAACAAATTTTCTGAAAAAGAAATAAAGGAATTAATCCCATTTACAATAGCATCAAGAACAATAAAATACTTAGAGATAAATTTAAACAAGGAGGTGAAAGATCTCTATTTTAAAAACAACACTCTGATTAAAAAAATTGAAGAAGATGCAAATAAATGGAAATGTGTCCCATGTTCATGGATTAAAAGAACTGATATTGTTAAAATGTCAGTACTTCCAAAAGCTGTCTGTGGACTTAATGCAATCCTTATCAAGATTCCAATGGCACTTTTGTACAGAAGTAAAAAAAAAAAAAAGCAGTCCTAAAATTTATATGGAACCACAAAAGACCTTGAGTAGCCAAAGAAGTCCTGAGAAAGAGCAAAGCAGGAGGCATCACACTTTCTGATTTCAAGCTATACTATAAAGTTATAGTCATTAAAACAGTATGATTCTACTTAAAAACTGACAGGAAGGGGGCTTCCCTGGTGGCGCAGTGGTTGAGAGTCTGCCTGCCGATGCAGGGGACGCGGGTTCGTGCCCTGGTCTGGGAAACAAAAACAAAAACAAAATCAAATAAAATCTTAGAAGATAAAGTTGAAGAGTGTTCACAACCAAATAAACAAAACAACACAAAAAGAAAGAAATGGAAAAGTGTAAGAAAGAGTTAAAACAAAAGGAAAATAAAACCATTAGAAATTCAACTTTAGAGGTCTAACACTTGACACAAAATAATTTCAGAAATACAGAACTTAAAAAAGAAGTGATAAAATAATGATGTAAAACAAGAAATTTCCCAGAATCGAATTATATCAGTAACTAGATTGAAAGGTCCTATCAAGGTCCAGCTCAGTAAGTTAAATGAAGCAAACCTACCCACGTGCCACGGAGTGGCTAGGCCCGTGAGCCATGGCCGCTGAACCTGCGCATCTGGAGCCTGTGCTCCGCAACGGGAGAGGCCACAACAGTGAGAGGCCAGCGTACTGCAAAAAAAAAAAACTGACAAGAAGACCAATGGAACAAAATCAAGAGCCCAGAAATAAACCTAAGTATATACAGTTAACGAGTATTTGACAAGGGAGCCAAGAATACTCAATGGAGAATAGACAGTCTCTTCAATAAATGGTGCTGGAATAATTGGATATTCACATGTAAAAGAATGAAATTAGACCCATATCTTATGCCACTCACAAAAATTAACTCAAAATGGATTAAAGACTTAATGTAAGACTACTTGAAACCATAAAACTCCTAGAAGAAAGCATAGGGAAAATCTCCCTGTTGAGTCTTGGTGATTTTTTAGATATGGTACAAGCAATAAAATAAAAAATAAACAAGTGGGACTACATCAAACTAAAAAGCTTCCGTACAGCAAAAGAAACCATCAACAAAGTGAAAAGACTACCTATGGAATGGGAAAAATATTTGCAAACCTTGTATCTGATAAGGGGTTAATATTCAAAAAATAATAAGAACTTATGGAACTCAATAGCAATAACAACAGCAAATAACCTGATTTAAAAAATGGGCAAGGACCTGAACAGACATTTTCCCAAAGAAGATATACGAAAGGCCAACTACCCCAAAGTACAAATAATGAAATACAGAATATCAGAAATAAAACATCCTAAAATTTTTTGGAGAAAAAGAATGAAAAAAAGCTTATATACTGAGAACTGAGAATAAAATTGCTTTGGGTTTCAGGCTAGTAAGATTGGAAGCTATAATATATTAAAGCTTTTAAAGTTCTAGCCAGATAATTATACTTAAATGTAGAATAAAGAGACTTTCATACTTCCATATTTCAAAAATTAACTTTTTTCAGGAAGCTACTTAATGATGCGTTCCAACAAAACTGTGGAGTAATCCACGAAAGCAGAAACTACTGGAATATTCTCTACCTAAATGAAGAGAAAAACTCAAGAACCATGTACAGGATATCTAAAACAAGAAGGAGTAAGACAGAGAGAATTTCCAGTAACTCTGATGGGAAGTTACAGAACTATGGCTCGCAGGCCTAAACAGTAGCTGGTTTAGTTTGTAGCTGGAGAAAGGAGAACACAAGGAGGGAGCTCCTTAATTAAAAATGCATTGATAGATTATTAGGTATATTTATGGAGACTGTCTTGCTTTTCTCAGTACAATCCTGATTTATAGCTATTGTTCTGGCATAATCATTGATAATTCATACTTTCACCCTCTGAAGTGTCCCAGGTAGGTTATTAAATTACATGGTCACACCGGACATGTTCTTTCATGGGAGAAATTATCTTGAATGACTTATGTATGGTGTAACAAAAAAAAAGCTATAGGCACAAAACTAAGCAAATGAAAAATGTGACATATTTTAAATTCCAAGAAAATTATTGCATAGAAAAGCAAATGTAATAATTGTTTATCACTGTACACAACAGTCCAGAAACAGAAAGGGGATCATCCCTGCTGAAATCTCTTTCTTAGGATCTAAGAAACCTTTCCCAGTAACTCCCCAGAACCTTCCCATCAAGTTACTATGACAGGATTAGTTATATGTCTGCACCTAAAACCCTATCACTGTCAAGGAGAATGGACCACCATGATGAGCTTAGAGTCTTAGACCAAGGGTAAATGTTGGATAGGTAACCAGCATAATGCTGAACTTGGCTGGGATAGGAAGTATTCAGAAGTAGTGAGAGCCATGTTCTTATCTACTGTGGAAGTTAGTACATGATGTCCAATTTGATGAATTAAGATATAGAAGTATAAGTATATTATTTAGAAATCTGGTGATCAGTATCAACAGTAAAAATAATTTCAAAGTAGTTACTCTGGGAAAGAGGCAGAGAGAGTAGCAACAGGATTTTTGGGTTTTTTTTAAATACTTCCTTATGTCTTTCAGTGTTATTTGGTGTTTTAAACAATGCACATGCATTTGATAAAAAGCTATTTTAAAAAGTAAAATAATAAAAGATCTAATACCATAATTTTAAGTAACAGCATAACCTTCCATTACGTAGTCCCCGTAACATTTAATCAGCCCCCTATTGAAAAGTATTTAGGTTGTTGAAAACTTTTGCTATTGCAAATCATGAAGGGATCATGAAGCATGAGACTTAGTTCATTTAAAATACTTTAGACATACTTATAGACATTAAGTAAACCTGGGTTTGAGGCAAGTTATTACTAGGGAGGAAGTCCTAAAGGGTTAAAATTGTGGGTCTCAAGTGCTGCAGAACATTTGAATCACCTGCAGAGATTTTATAATATCTCACTACTTGGGCTGCACCCCAGAATAGCTGCATCAGAACTTCTTTTGGGGGTGAGGCAGCTTCATAGACATGGGTTTATTTTGAAAATTCTTCCAGTGATATAGTTAATATGCAAGTGTGAAAATTACTGAATTCAGGGAGATCATTACCCTCCCCCTCCAGAAAAATCATGATTTAAAAACATTTAATATGTCATTGTTGTAAATTTAATCAAGATTATAAATTATGTAATTTCTTACACCCATTACTTTCCTTTTCATATCTTCTCTCATCTCCAGTCTTGCCTTCCCTGTCACTCACAGTCTGTTGAGGCACTCACCATGCCTCAAGGCAAGGAATCTTAGGAAGTGCAAAAGTTATAACAGGGGGATATGGCTTCTTTCTTCTTTCCTTACTTAATATTGTAACCAGTCTTCTCATTTTTCTAGAGGAGCAGACGATGTCCTGTCTGTACTGGCCATTCAGAATTCTATGTGCTTCCTTAAGCGACCTAACTCTCCATTCAAATGTGGGATTAATGTCTTGTCCATTTTTATACCCCTCACATTTGGTTTCTTTCAATATGAATGGGTCTTGCCTTTCCAGGTGGAATACTTAGTTTCTACTTTTACATCCTATTTTGGCAAATAGATTGAAATTAAAGATTAAATAGCTTTGTTTTTACTTATTCTTCTTTATAAAAGCTTCTTTATAATGGCGTTTTTAAAAATCGGTATTTGTCATTACAGGACAAGCACAATTCATCATTTTAAAAAATTATTTGTGAAAACGGATTTCCAAGTCTTCAACATATTCATTCTATTATTGTACCAGTAGAAAAATGTTTTCAGCTTACTTTTCTGATCAAAACCAAACTTGACGAATACAGTGAGTGCACTGCTATACCATCTGTAGCAAGCTGTTGTAATTGTTTCAAATTGCTGGGGTTTTTTAGCACATTATTGCATCTGGTGTTTTCCATAATTAGGTTCACTAGAGTAACACCCTTGAGTTTTAATATTTAGGGTAATATTTTTGAACTTTGGCATTCTGGGGGTAAAAGTATGTGAGGTTTTTATGAAAGCAGATATTTTATTCCTTAGTAACTTGTACTGGTTAGGGAAACAATATTTTAAAATTAAAGCATTGTGAGATACTGCTCTGGATACAGACAAATTTCAAAAAGATTTTATCTTTAATGGAAGATGAAATGGAAGTACTTAAGTAATGATTCAGATTATGCTCTTTTTCTCATTATGGTTTATGTAAGAGTTTAATGAATGTTCATCTAAACTTATGACATTTATTTTTATCCTGCTATTGAAAATTATTTGCTCCTTGCATTGTGCATTGTTATTTCTGTAATATTTTGGTATTCTTAGGATTCAAAAATGCTTTTATATGGTTTGTGTCAAAACGTACCATTTTACTTTTATAAAAAGTTTTATATTTTACATTTTATATAGAAATATATATAAAAGGGTGAATTTAACTTTCTTAGGTAAAACAGTGATTAAGGAACTAGAGATACTGAAGTTTATTTTGAATAAAGATTTCATTGTTGATCATAAAAGAATTAAGGGAGACCATTCTCCTGTGATGCTTTGTATAAGGGGTGGTAGAGAATATCATAGTTTTAGAATTATGATTTTTTAGAAATCAGTTTTATGGGGTTTTTTTCTAGGCATGTTTTGAAAATATGCACAATCACCTGGCAACACTGGGTAAAATGTTTCATTTGGTGAATAGTAATAATGATAATAATAATATAAACATCTGTTGGATGTTTTTCACATGCCAGAAACTGTGAAGGATGAACCTGCATCATTTCTTTTAACCTCACCAAAACAAATAATAACCTCTTAAATAGGTATTGCTATTATATTTAATTTATATGAGTGAACAGAGGCTTAGAGGTTATGGAATTTTTCCGAATCCACACAGGTCTTGTGGCAGACGTAGTTTGAAACAAACTGTGTGCGTCATTTGGTCTTATACATTAAACGGTTGTTCTTTCAAAATACATTATATATTGGGCTTCCCTGGTGGCACAGTGGTTGAGAGTCCGCCTGCCGATGCAGAGGACATGGGTTTGTGCCCCGGTCCGGGAAGATCCCACATGCCGCAGAGCGGTTAGGCCCGTGAGCCATGGCCACTGAGCCTGCGCGTCCGGAGCCTGTGCTCCGCAACAGGAGAGGCCACAGCAGTGAGAGGCCCGCGTACCGCCAAAAAAAACCACACACACACACAAAAAACCCCCCCAAATACATTATATAGTATGTCGATCAGGTTCCATTCAAGAAATAGAAAATACTGTAGGCATTTAAAACAGAATGACTTTAGTATAGGTATTGGGAAACTGAGAGAGTATCAAGCAGACAAAGCGATAACCCAGAAACTGGTCACTGTAATTGTAGAAGTAACTATCACTTCTTTGTCTGGGATAACAAAGGGAAGAGGCAATGCTATGAGAACCTAAATAGCTCAAGGAGTGGCCACCATGGAGCCAGGACTGGTAACTCTGAGAAGCACCATCCAGCAAGGCTAAGACCTTTGGGAGAGTTCTGCAAGGCTGGTCTTCGTCCTTCAGGTGTGCTGTGGGGCTGCTCCTTAGATGCCAAAGGGAGGGAAGGTTAGAGCTATCCACTGCTGCTGGAAGAGTACTGACAGGAATTGGAAACAAAGCCTTAGCTCTCCTTTTCTCCTTCCCATCTTTCTCATCTTCCATCAGAGTCTCCTAGTGACAGAAGCTAACCAGAAGGCAGATGTCAAGGGAATCTGAGAAATGTATGTAGCTCTGAGACTTCCAGCCCCAGGATCACAATGCAGAGCACAGGAGATGTGGACTTGGGTAGAGATAATTGGTAAATAAATGGAACTTATATTCTGAAGTTTAAAAGACCATATTTCCATGTTATCCCTGAGTAGACGGCTTATCACTTTATTTAGTCTTGAGATTAAAAATGTTAATTACTGAGCAGTCGGTCAGATTGTTGCACGATGTGTACGACTTGTCAGGATGATCAAAATAACTGAATTTGTATAGCTTGGTAATCAATCAAAATGGCACAGACAGTGATCGAATTGCTTAAGAGCTGGCTACTATTGCCAAATGCCTGAATTGTTTGGGAAATGATCGATC
>RJWK010021792.1:0-30397 GCA_004363435.1 Platanista minor
ATAGAACCTCTCAGATACATCAATAATATTAAAGAATTTCTTCATGAAGGTCACATGAAAAATAAATTTTCTTCTGAATTTTATGATAAAAATGTTCCAAAAATCTCTAGTTAAGCAAATTTTAGTAATCTTGATTTTATGGTACGTACATGATTTGTCTAGATGTAGACATCTCATAAAATATAAGGGAGAAGCTACATGTGCCAACTAGGAAAGATTAATTTTCCTGATAAAATAAGGGAGCCCCATGTTTATTCTACTTCCTCTTCTTCCTACATGGGATATTTTCATGAAGATGTAGTGACTCTCAGCCTTGCCTGGGGATACAAGAATAAGAACAAAAAGCCAGCATACTAAGAATGTTAAAGCAGGAAGCTATAAAGCCCCTGGGTCATTGTTGATATTTTGGAGCTGCTGCACTAAACTTGGAATTATTCATCTCCAAATTTTCATTATGAGAGACAATCACATGTCTAGTTTTAAACTGCATTTGGCCGTCATTCTGTTTCTGGCAGCCAAAAACATCTTAACTGATACACCATGAGGATACATACTATTTTTCAGGGAAAAACAAATGATTTAGAAAGTTAAATTCAGGTTGATGTGGATTTGAAGCAGAAGAATAATAACTCGCACATTGAGAATTTTGTTCTGTTTGTGGAGGAAGAATTAGTAAAGTTTTGAAGTCAGTTTCAAAGGGAGCAGCTAGAATATGTTTAATCCACGAAAGATATGAGAACCAATGTTAAAGAAATAACTGTGGATTGAAAACAATTTGAGGACAATTTGGAATGGTAATTGAGGAAAAAAATATGCCCCTAGAATAGCTACCTGCTTTCTAGATATATTAACACATTATTAATATATAAGAAGGAAGAAAGAAGAAGCACATTTGAGAACTAGGACATGGGTGATAATGTGAACAAGTAATTTAGGAAATGCTTGTGAAATTTCTAAATGGATCTCATTTATTTTACAAATACTTACTGGGTGCCAATGTGTGTCTGGACTCATTCTTATGTGCTTAAATATATTAATGAGGAAAAAATAGCAAACAAAGATCATTCCCTAGTTGGGCATATATTTTTTGAGTGAAGAAAAAAAGTGAATAATAAATACAAGAAATCTATAATCTACTATTTATTAAAAGCTAGTAAATTCTATGGAAATAAGAGACAAAGAGAGAATAAAAAGGAGTTAAGAGTGCCTGCTTGGGCTGTGTGTTTTTGGTGTGTGTGTGTGTGTGTGTGTGTGTGTGTAGAATAGTCAGGGTAGAACTAATAGAGAATTTTACCATTTGATCAAAGACCAGAAGGAAGTTAGCAACCCAGTGATACAGGAAAAAGAGTATTCCTTCAGATGTTAATAAAGATATTGACCAAGCCTAAGGTGGAACTATCTTGTTTCCAGAACAGGGAAGAAGGATAGTGAGTTGGGGCAAAGCAAACAGATGGGGAAGAGTCATAGAATAGATTAGTGAGTAAAGGGGGTAGAGTGTGATTTTGTCATGGGCTGAGGTCCCTGGGAAACTGGCAATAAAATGGAAATTAGAGACAGATACTAATCAGGGAGTGCTCTTATTATAACTACCTGTATGAAGTGACAAAAACAGAATGCACTAACAAAGTGCAGAAGTTAGGCCATGGTGCAGTCACCTAAGGGGTTTAGCCAACCTTGGGTGGAGCTGGAAAGCTGAGACAGACCATCACAGTATTCCTCCATTGTATAAAGGACCTGCTTTATATTCCCTCAGTAGCCAGTCATTGGATGCAGGCTGTCCCTAGAAAGGAGTGTGACTTTGAGTGAAGTAATTCTCTTTAGTTGAGGCACTTCCTGTAGAAGTCTGACGTATGAAAGTTGTCAGACAAGAAAACTTACAGCTGAATGAATAATTCCTTCTGTCCTGAAAGAAAAATCTAGGCCATGTAGCACAGTACCCACAATACCACAGAGTTTGATGTGCTCATTTATTCTCTTGTTTCATTTACATTATAGGATCATCTCTTTCAATACTCTAGTGGAAAACTTTTCTTGAAGGAACATTGTAAAAAGGTTATGGAAATGAACTTCAGCCCACACCAATGCTGCTGGACTTGAGACCTCAGCAGATGAACATCATCTCTATTCTCTATTATCCAACCTAGATGACCCTCAATGTCTAGCAGCACTACTGTTGGACCAGGTGGCATACATGGTAGAATGACCTACAGCCCTATCCCTGGTACGGTATAAGACCTTCATTCTCCCATTCTTCTCAAAACATGACACTTGGACCTGTCTATTTACAATTAAATTGGGCAAGGGGATGCCAAGAGGCATCTAAGTGGATCACCTTAGTCTGAGTCATATTTGTCCATGCTCCACTATGTAACATCAGCCTTACCTCTTCCTGATAGTATAAATTATCCCAGATAGATGGAATAGTATTTCTTCTTGTCTGATAATCCTTTGGTACAAGGAGCCCAATGTGTCCATGTTTAGTGTTGGTCACATATACATATCTTTTGTATTCCTTTTGATCCTCATTCCTGATAGGGATGGAAAAGAACATATCATGTACCTGAGGCCATATTAATCTACTGTAGCGAAGATTCTACTACTGGCCACATAACTGATATTGGGATTACTACTTGTTTGAGTTTGTGATAATTTGTAGCTATTCTCCAGAACCTGTCTAGTTTTTATAGGGGCCAAACTGATGAGTTAAATGGAAATATGATGGGGACCACAATCTCTGCATCTTTCAGCCCTTTAGATTGGTATTAGTCTTTGATTTCTCCTGGGATCCAATATCTTGGCCAAGTTGGGAGAGGAAAGGGCAGTTTCAGAAGCTTCCACTTGTCATTTCTTACTGTAATTTTTCTTACCTCATAAGTCAAGGAACCTATGTGCAGATTGTGTCAACTTCCAATGATGTTTATTCCAATTACAGCTTTGGAGGCCAAATATGTGACCACCAGATGAACCCACTGTGATCTGGGCGTTATTTGTGCCAGTGAGGCTTCCTCTCCATGTTTATGGATCTAAGAACTAGGAAATACTTTCAGGTCTGTCTCATGTTCTGCTCTAATTGCAACAAATGTGTGTAGCCTAGCACATGTGCCCCGGCTTCCTGACACACAGATTTGACTGTGATCCTTAATGACTTATTAAATAGTTTCCCCCACATCCTCCTGAAAACATGGTCAGGAGATGGGTGTCCACCCTTACACATTACATCTACAATACCATGACTTTCGTACCCATTTCCAATGTATCCTATAGGAAATATGAACTTTTCTTCCTCACTTAACAAGGGTAGTCATTTTCATGGTTATTCTAAGAGTGTGTTAGCATTGTTTCCTTGAGGTCTTGCCAGAGCATTTAATTCTGTATACCAGGAGACTTCTCCCAAATTGATGAAATCTCCATTGTTCAATTCTGTGATCTGCCTCCTTTGGTCTGGAACCCCAAGCAGCATTTCCATATATACTCCCTTCTCCTGCTGGTACTGAAAATCCTTCTTGATATGGTCCCTTTCCTTCTTTAACAGGTCTGAGGAGTTAGTTATATTATTTGACCCAAGTTATACATAAATGGACAAGAGGTCAATGGAGATAATATCCTGAGAGAGCTTATATTACCTTGAAGAACCACAACCTTTAATCATCTTCAAGCAAGGTAGAAGTGCTAACCCTTAATAGGATGGAGTGGATCATTTCTGTAACTCAAGTGTATTAACCTAGATGTTCCTTTGTCACATTGGGACACTTTCTGGAAAAATTGGAGAACTGAAAACATCAGTAGCTGAAATGATTACTTCAGTCCTGAAGGGTAGATCTCGATCACAGCATTCATGACAGCCTTGCAGGTCTTTGTAAGCACTTTGCCTTTCACTCGGAATGAATTGGGCAGTTTTAACAGAACTATATGAAAAGAAGAAGGAGACTGAGAACATAAACTTGAGAAAAATTGAGTTTCAAGTGTTGTGGGAAGATCATAAATTCCATAAAATCACCTAAGAAGTAATAGGCAAGAATGATATAATTGAGTTAAAGAAAACAGAAAGAAAATTTCAATTAGGAAGTTATTAGCAGTGCCAAATGCAACCATAGGCAAGACTGGATTTAATAAGTAAAAGATAAGTTGTGACTTAAGTGAGTTAAATATAGTGAGAGTTTGCAGGGATGGGAATATGTATTGAAGAAATGAGAGGTGAGAAAGTATACATTGACAGATGTTTCTCTCAAGAAATTTGAGCATGAAGAGAAGAAGGAAGATAGCTAAAGAAAGTTATGAAATACTAGTCTTTTTACTTTGTTTGTTTGTTTTGGTCTTTTGGAAGAGGCTGGAGTGCATTCCTATTTTGACAAAAGCAAGCAATTAAAGAGTGGGAAGCTGAAAATGAGGAGAGAGAATAATAGTTGAATGGCCTAAAGCAGATGGTATTCAAATTTGCTTTTGACCAAACTCTACAGTAGTTGAAGAAATAGAATCAGCCTGGAAAGAAAGAAAAGGGAAGACAAAGAGAAATGAAATAGAAGTGCAAAGTGAAAGGGTACTGTGCTTGGTGCTTTCAATAAAACTAAACACAAAAGAGAGAACATAGCAAAAGATCATTTATGATCAGAATGAAAGACATTATAATTGAAGATTTTAGACTTAGGATATTTCTGAGTTAGACAACTTTATAGATGTGGGTTTGGAAATAATTTTGCAATAGTTGAATAAAAAATAAGTCACTGTTTTGAGGATGACAAATACTTGTGACTAAGCTTCTAAATTGGGGTATTGAGACCAAAGTCAGCTTGTTATCAAGGATGGAACCCATCTTGGAGAGATCTTTCAAGAAACAGGAAGAGAAGCCAGAGAGTTAGTAAATAATTCTGTTGACGAGAAATAAAACAATGGTATAAATTCAGAGGTATACTTGAGCCTCAAAGCAGGGAAATTTATGGAACAATAGAGAGTACCAATTAAAAGCTAAAGAATATCAACTTTCCTCCCCTCTGTCTGGGCATGTGAGAGAAGAGCATTTCCCTCTGAGGAGAGTGCAAGAAATAAATCCCTCTTCTCAAGTTAAAGTCAGGCTTCAGTGAAACAAAGGAAGTGGCAAGAACATCTTGTCAAGATTTGGAGAATTGGGGTAAATTAATTTATTGTGAAAAAAGGCTCATAGATTGAAGGATTATGCAACTGGCCATTCAAACCTGGGTGTCTTTGCAAATGTAAGGAGCTAATACTGGTAATTGTGAAGCAGCAACAGACGTAACATGGTTCATCTCTACCTGGGATGCTGAGTCACCTTAGATATAAAGGATACAGTTAAAAATATTTTAGAGAGATGTGAATGGTAAAAGATAAGTGTAAGATGAAGAAATATGAAGTTGTATGGGATTTGAATGAGGAAAAAGAGATTACTATGTATAGTATCAGAGAAATAGAAGGAGAATGAGAACTACAGAGGTTGGTTTCAAATGAATTTTTAAAAATTTAAGAAGCAAACAGCATGAAAGTTTTTTGGTTTTTTTTTCCTCACAAAAGTAAAAAGCCATTTATGAACTCAGCCAATTACATTAACAGAAAAGTGAAATTTCATTTTATTAGCTAAAAGGATACTGGAGATTATCTTGCTCAAACTTGTCATTTCTGACACAAGGGAACAAGACAAAGGAATTAACATACTTGCAGAATATCCATAGTCAGCTGGTCAAGGAGAATAAGACTTTCTAAATTTTTTTTTTTTTTTTTTTTTTTGCGGTACGCGGGCCTCTCACTGCTGTGGCCTCTCCCATTGCGGAGCACAGGCTCCGGACGCGCAGGCTCAGCGGCCATGGCTCACGGGCCCAGCTGCTCCGCGGCATGTGGGAATCTTCCCGGACCGGGGCACGAACCCATGTCCTCTGCATCGGCAGGTGGACTCTCAACCACTGCACCACCAGAGAAGCCCTAAAATATTTTTAACAAGTTTTATAAAAATGTAATACTCAGACGTATAGCTTATGGTAAAATAATTTGTAAATTATGTAAAGTGAGCTTTTAAAAATACTTTCTATTTTTAATATTTAGTAGAAAATAGATATACATATATTTTAGGAGATAATCCCGTGCTAGGCGAACGTTGAATCCATCTGTGGGATAGTAGACCAACAGTGCCTTGAAACAGTGATATATCTGTGGTAGTCCATAGATTTTTGTGTAACGGGGGAGCTTATTAAATTTTTATATATGTACCAATACCCTTCTGTATATCTATATCCACATGTGCATCTGTAATGACAGCTATATTCATATCAAACTTATCCTTATATCTGTACCTATAACTATACTAGTATCTACCTATCTACCTGGCATTATAATTATGTCTGATATCTCATATTCTCAGTAGTATAAACCAAGTTCATTAACAATTATAAAATAACTCTGTAATTGATGATGTATTTTGCCTTTCAAAGTGTTTTACCTGACAGAGCAATCTTCAAATACTTTAAGATTTAATATCATCAATTTTTACTTCTACACAGTTTCCAAATCTCCCTGGCTGTGGCCCTCATACATCTTGCATCAGCACACTTCTGCAGCACATTAATTTAAAATAATTATAATGAAATAAAAATAATAAAACACATTACAGTTAAAAATAAGCCTCTTTTGCAAAAAAAAATTGTGCAAATGGCAGTGATTTATTTTAAATGTTAAAGTTTTAAGTTTAATGTCTGTGTGTGCGTGTTTGTGTGCGTGTGTGTATGTGAGAGAGAGTCAGAGACAGGGAGAGAGAAAGTCAGAGTTGGGTTATTACTGTGTTTATTTTCTATGCAGACAATGACTCTGAAGGACAAAGCTGTTAATTGTTCAAGTCACTTTGTACTTTCAGGAAAGGAGCGCCAACACACATATAAATCAAAGCATTTTTGTTCATTTTGTTTTTTGTATTTTGACACTAGAAAATAAGGGAAGAGCTGAATAGCTTTATAAGTTGAGCTATAAATTAATCTATGAATATATATTTGTTATAAAGAAATGTAAAATAATGAATTACCTATGCTGATCCCTTTTTTCTATTTGAATTCTAGATAAATCGATGATACAGAGAGGGTGATAAATAGATAAAATATATCTGAGGATTTTTCTGTGTTTTGAAAGCATATTTATAATACTATGAAGCTGTGAGTTGAATTTTCTCCACTGACTTTTGTTGACAGATTAATATTACCATCTTTCTCTGGATACTTTACATATTTCTCATTTAATTATTGCTTTTTTCTTCCTTGGAGGTTAAAATAATTACTTTAAAATATTTTAAAGACATTCTTTTTAAGTATGAGAGCACATTTTAATTTCTAACAAAGGACTCATGTTTCTTTGTATAATGATCTATGTATTGTGTACTTATGCATTTCTTCTCACATTTTTTCCAATGTAATTTCACTCTAGACCCTCTACTGTATTATAAGTCATGTAAGTTTGTAATTTAGGCATGGGTAACTAAGTTGAAGAAAATAAATACTATTGGAGGCTATTATCTCAATGGGTTATGAAATCAATCTGGTCTTGTTAAAAAACTTTGCACACCGACATTGTTTTGGACACTGTACTAAATATGAGGAATACAAATAAATATATGCTCTAATCAGTCTTCCAAAATGTTTATATTTTAATATGGGAAACAAATAAATAAACGCTTGTAGTATAGTTACGAATATTTATGAGAGGCCCTGAGCTATATAAAACAGGATGAGCATATTCATATAAGCATTTCTATATTATTCGCAATCATGCATAAAGTCCCTTGCATAGACTATACACATATGCTATGTTTATGTATGTAATATTTGTTGAGAGAAAGGCTAAATGAATGCGTGCATGAATGAACTAAGTTATGCACTAGCACTAAGTGAAACAGAGGCACCAAGGAAGCATTAACTTACTGTATTTGAGTGAATCAGGGAGGATGTAATAGTAGAAGAGATGATTAAGTTCAGTCTTCCGAGACACAGAAGCTGTCCACCCTGATTGATGCAGGACATGGAATTCCAAGCAGAATGCAGAACCTGAGCAAAAGCTCAGAGGTCAGGGATGGAAGAGTTCATTCAAGAACTGAGAGCATCCTCACATGACTAAGGGACAGTGCGATGAGGAAGAAGAGCTAAGGCTGAAGGGTTTTCCAGAGAGATGCAACCACACATTTATGTACTTTTTAAAGGTATTCAGATATCCTGCTCCATTCTGATTTCATTAAGCAAAAATGGCACATTTTCTGTTTATCCTATTCGTTGCCTCAGATCCCTTTTCATCACATCATTCCAAAGAGCCACTAATACTATTTTTGAGTAGCCATATGAGAAGATACCTAACTGGCAATTCTATTATGCTAAATAATTAAGGAATATTAATGAAACGTATAAAATGATGACATTGGCATTTTGTAGAGATTTCCTTGGGGCAGCATCTGGGTGAACTGGAGAGAGCAGATGATAAATATTATTTCTCTTTATGTGTTAAAACTTAGATCTTGTCAGCCCAATGTTTATTTGCTTAGTCAGAAACTGTCCTGAGTACTGAGAGGATTATATTTTTCCAAGAGGAGATTTAAGTAGCAGAGGGACTATAATTAGATACACTTGGTATTCACAACTGCTAAATTGCCAAAGGGTATATTTTAAATATCTTTAAATTAGGTTTCTGCATTTTTGCTCCAAGGTAATATTTGTGTTTTTAATCTGCAAGAGTGGAGAATAAAATCAGTTCAGAGCCTCTCCAGTTTGTCTTTACCAACTGCTCTAATCCCTAACAGCCAGATCACTCATTGTAAATGCAACAGTACATTAGATGACAGTATGTGACAATAATCACAAAAGTTATCTTCAAAGAATATGAACCTACCTAAGGAAATCAACCCTGAAATCTTAGAAGTCTTAGTGAAACCAATTCATACTGCTTCCTGTTCCCATTAAGTTCTTATGTTTTCTTCTTAATTGGAATTTCATCTAAACAGAATTTTGAATATCAGAATTCTAGATTTTTATTTCATTATCATGGAGTGTAAATGATTAATATGCAATGAAAAGAGAGAGTTTGCTGTGTGAGTTATGGCTAAGGGTCAGATAAAGTGCTATATGCCCTTTACAGTTTGTTATCCAATATGCATCATAGCTGAGTCGGAACATGTGTTCAAATTTTATACAAGTTCACTATGTGACCCTCTAAATTAAGGACAACTCATTGTTAGCTCTAACACTATTAAGATCAGTTTCACATATAGATTAAAATGTATTCATTTAAAATATACTGTATTCAAAGCACAGGCTTTTAGTGCTGTATCTACTCATAAGTGTACACACATAAGTAGCATATACCTTAATGAAAATGCACACAAATTAACAAATGATTACTATTGAATGATTGCTCCATTCAGTTCACATAGGTTTCCCTAAGAAAGTTGTAGAATTAAGTGGATGGCAAACACAAAGATTGATGTGATTTAAAGGCAAGAGAATAGGTTTTGGAGTCAATTTCTAATGCAGCATTGTTCAAGCTATAATATCGTAGTGAAAGAATGTAAACTCCAGTTGTCTCTGCTTTAATACTGAAACCAAATAAGTTAGTAAGTTAGTGTTAGTAATAGTACTTCCTCATAGCTATAGGTAACTACAAATATTAGCAGTACTGTTGCCATTGGCTACAGCTGAGTCCAATGAAAATCAACTAATTGAAATTTTCCTGTTTACAGTTCTACCACACATTTAGATAATTCTCCATGACTGAGTCACTCTGTCAATATCCTGGAATTTAAAATAGAACCTTGGTGTTAGTGGCATAAATATTTGCCATTTCAACTTTTCATGAATAATTTCAAAGTTCAATGGTAAGTGTTATGTACATGACATATACAAAATTATAATTTTGATGGAATTCACATTTGAATTATGGCTGTTTAGGTTGGTCCCATCCATATCCATAGTGAGTAAAATTAGTCACATTAAAAAACACATCTCCAAGTTAGTCTGGGTTGTCCTGAAAACAGAGCCAGAGATAGTGGCATGCATGCCAGCAGTGTATTTGCAAAGTGACCCCAGGTATCAGATGTAAGGGACAGAGAGGAAGAAGAGGGCTGTGAAGTGAACAAGGGGAAGTGGAATGTACAAGAAGGGAAGTCAATCCAAAGCTGTGCTGTACAGTTTGTTACAGATGAGATTCCCTGAAACCTGACCCTGTGAGATCTGTGGAAAAATCTGCTAACTGTATTCTCAGACTTTCTACCCAGGGCAGGAAAAAGAGGTAGGATTTATCTGTTGACTCCAGATCCCTATTGGTCAAATGTGAGCCTTAACGGCCGCAAATACAGGTCATGCTTGTGTGAGGGATGAGCATTTATCAGGGCAGAGCTGATTTCCTTAGGCATCCCGTGTTGCAGCGTCAGAGAAGCCCAGAGCAAGAAGGAAGTAGTAAGCAACATGGTTCAGAGGTGAGGCACTGTTGGATGGCACCTGCATGAAACTGATTGAAGTCCTTTGTGTGATTGGTTGTCACACACTGAGTGAAGTAGCAGGGAGGCAAGGAGGATTTTGAAGTGGTATACAGGAAGTTTCCAATATATTAAACAATTTTCTCATCTAAAAAGTAGTTACTTCTTACTCCTGACATATCTGATGAGAATCTGAGAATCTACTGCATATAGGATTTTCTGCCTTGAATGGAAGATGAAAATAAATGTAAAAATTTGTGGAATGAAGTGAAATTTATGTAGAAAAGTGTCTAATATGAGTGGTTCTCTTTGTAAATTGATAATATCAAATGTTCTGTGTGACAAAATGAATTGACCTGTGAAACTTCATCAGTTTATCATCATTTCTTACATGGCCATATTGTGATTTAAAAATTCTGAAGCAACCAATTATGTGTGATATAAGAGAAAATGTAATTAATATTAAACTCAAGAAGAAATCAAATTAGCCCATTTGC
This sequence comes from Platanista minor, assembly GCA_004363435.1. NCBI lineage: Eukaryota > Metazoa > Chordata > Mammalia > Artiodactyla > Platanistidae > Platanista > Platanista minor. Next base: position 10,942 of record RJWK010021792.1, read on the forward strand.
AATATGAACATTCTTTTGATATTTAGTTATTAGCCTTCTAACTTCCATACAATATTTTGAAAGTTACTCTTCAATTTAATTCAATTTAATCATCTTAATAAGTATTTACTGAATGATAGCATTATGTTTTCAGACCTCCAGGAGGTATATTGGTCAAATGCTAAGTGTTAAGACTGAGAAGATGCATTTTGGACTCGATTTTTTTTTTCTCATATATCTTTTTGTGACTTTGGAAATCAATTTGGCTTTTGGGGGATTTAATTTTCTCACCTTTAAATGAGAGATTCAATAAAATGGACTGAATACTCCTTTAATTTATGTAATGCAATGAATCTTCTTGACATAGATCCTCTAGTATGGCAGTCTATACTCATCCCAGTATGAAACAAATCTCGTGTTCTTTAAGGCTTTTTCCTATGTCTTATATTGTATATAACTTTAGAACCATCTTTCCAAGCATGGGCAACTGAATCTTTACAGAAATATAAATGCCTGTATTGCTATAACTATTACTAGCATACTTTTGCCTTTTCTAGTGACATTTTACTGTCCAAAAGATTCTGTTTGAATCTGAATCATAAATGTGTTCAAAGACCCTCATAGTTTTTTTAAAAAGCATATGTAAATGACACTGACTTTCTTGAGCTTATCACTGTAAATGTTAACCTTATGATAATGCTTTATAGGTTTTCATTTTATACTCAGATAAAGGTAATTAAAACTACTGGTTTATATCATTTATTTGAGTCAGAAAATTTTTTATCATTTAACAACCTCTGTTTAAATTGTGGAACTGGAATATTATACAGCTTCTTATTGCTTGTTGTCATTTTTAGACACATAGTTTTATAAAATATTGAATTAAGTTCAGAAATAGCATTAGAGATGCAGTTTTTCTGTGCCTGCATGACAACTAGTAGTAAATTTACTTGTACTTAAAGATTGCTCTATGTGCTGTCAGGTTTATTGGTTAATTTCCACTGTTACCACTGCTTGAAACTGAACTATTATAATGTCATTCTATTAGAAATTCAGTCCTTGTAAAATTGCAGGTTTTTACATTTTTTCATTGTTTTTTCCTTACTTAAAGCTGATTTTTTTTTAAAAACTAGGCAAGTGTGACACTGACAAAGAAGAAACAAGCAACGAGTATGCCAGAGGAAAGGGATGATTAAACACATCATACTTCCCAGTGGTACAACACTGTGATCACACAGCATTTTATGCATAACTTCCAAGGCTCAACAAAATTATTGAGTGCTTCAGCACCCATATCATCACTGTTGTATATCCTTTTGGCAGCTGTTATGTTTATTAGCCTTGTGATGATGATTATACTCTGGATGCTCCTTTTGGCTCAACTGTTCTTGGCTTATTCTTCCTCAAGACCAGTGAAAGCCAAGCCAGAGCAATGACCTGGGAGCAAGCCAGGGTGGAGTTTCGTCTGGCTCTTTCATGGAATGCTCTCTTGATAATCACTACATTTTAAAGGCATAGAAACAAGAACCATTTAAAATTTTGTAAACCTGATAATCATAGTTTTTTTTATTGCTTAATACTATAGATGGAAATATGTTGGTACTTAATATAAAAATAAACAAAATGAACTAATTCAAATCCCAATTTTTCTACTGATTTCTTAATTTTTTTATTCTCATATTCAGTTTGCTAAAAGTGGGAACAAGCATACTTGGCCATTCAAGATCATTGACTTGTGAAGATCAAAATTTGAATGAGGTATTACAATGTGAAAATGTGTATAAACCACATGCTTTTAGAAATGTGTAAGACATTTTTTTTTCAATATTGACCTAGTCCATCCTAGCTTTATACATGTATAAATATGTTTTGGAGAAGGAAATTAGATTTTTCAAGTCACAGACTGCTTGCTTAAAAAGTAGTCTGCTTTAACTCAAAGAATAGGCTTAAAAAGTTTCAGTGTCAATACTTTGAAGCCTCAAAAGAAAGTACATATAAACAGAATATCTAAGATGAAACTGTCATTAATGTCAATTCAGTGTGTGATTTTATAAATTGAATTATAATTCATATGCATGAAATCAAGTACACGCTGTCATCCTATGTAAAATAAATAACTTTGAAGTCAAATTACTTGGAGCCAAATCTTTCAGGCTTGGGGTTCTTTTGTTTTTCCTCATTCATTTAACAGTGGCCAATATTAAGTTTCCTTGAAAAAGCTTATTAATCAGAATCCCAATGGGGCATACACTCATCTTCTTTATATTCTATGCAAAATTTTGGAAATGTTCGTGCTTCATAAATGTTTATTACAGGAACTGATGAATACTGTGAGTGTAAGTCCATATAAATGTCATTGTGGTTATTCATAGTGTACGTGAGTTAATATAGATCTGTTGGAGCTAAACAATTTTTCAAGAGGAATGATGAAATACAAAACATTAACAAAAGTGCTTTAATTAATTGTCAAGTTTTTGTTTCATTGCTTATGTAGCTGTATTTTACGATATACTTTATACAAATATTTAAAACCTTGGTTTATGCATTCTATTGATTTTAACATTTTCTCTTTCATTAACATGATAGAGGAGTGAGTTTATACGTTTAATAAACTTGGGCTTTTCCCAAAATGTATGAAAGCCTGGGACTATCAGCCTAATTATATAATACTATAGTGTAAAATATGTGTGTATATATGAATATGCATATGTTTTATGTATGTAATACTTTTTCTCACTTAAAATGTGGGAGGAAATAATATGCATATTATACATATATAAAATTAATATATACATACATCTATGTGTGTATATATATAAATATATGTATATAGTCTCTTTCTCTCTGTATGTGTACATTGAAGAATTGAACTGTTCATAAATTACAAGGGGCTTTTAAAAATATGGTGGATAACAACTTTTCACCAGGACTTTAAAATATAAGGAAAAACTATCACAAGCTTGTAGATTTTTTTTTAAAGGCTTTTTCTTTATTTAGTAAACAAGTTTTATGCAACTATAACACTGGCATCTGTAAGCGGGTGAGCTAGATCAGGGTCCCTCAAACCTAAAGGTGCAGAGGAATCACCTGGGGATCGTATTAAACCCGCAGGTTTGGCTCTTTTAGAATCTATATACCTAGTACATCAGGATCCAGAAATAAAAGTTAATTGACTCTAACCAAAGAAACAGCTTAGCAACACCTAGATTCCTAGGAAGATAAAATTGGATTGCCTTATTGTATTCCTAAGAGAAATGGTTACCTTAGGGTGAAATCCCCAAGTTCTACTCTACTTGCCAATAGGCAAGTATGCGATAATTCTATAAAAAATTACTACTGTGTTGTGATTTTGAAGTGTATCCTTTGTTTCCTCTTGGAAGTCCTACACCATTTATCCCTGATATTCTTGTCTGACTTATCACCTTGATAAAATTGTACCTCAGACAGATATTAAGATTTGCAGGCCAAGAAAAAAGAGTAAAAGTCCAAGAAAAGATTCTATGTGCAGTAAATATATCTTTTGGATCATAGAACTTTGTGTAAGCATTTGTATTTTATAACTGGAATACTAATGTTGGAATATTATTGGCTATGAAGGATTTGATAACCATATTAAGATAATATTTATCAAATTTTGTTCTGTTCAATCCAATGCAACTGTGCCAAACTTTTATTCAGTTCATGTAGACACACATATATAGGAGGAAAAATAAACATAATCCTGAATCAAAATATGGATAGGTAAATAATATCCATGCATAAGCTAGCCTCATACAGGCATTAAGTGCTAAAATAGATGTTCAAGATGTGTCATTGTGGCTTAGAAATATATATATTATAGTCCCTTAATACCCTCTAAAATTTGACAGTAAATAAGAAGTTTATAAATTTTGCCCTAGAACATCCTTATAGTCCTCACAGATTTAAACCTTAGTTATGCTTGGAGTTGAAGGAGAGACAAATCAGTCGGTCCAAGCCCTGTAATTAAATAGATGATATATAAAGATAATGATAAATGATAGAGATAGATAGATAGATAGACAGATAGACAACAACTCTATTTTTGTTCTTTGCTTAATGACAGAGTTCCAATAATAAACACACTTGAAAATACCTGGTTTAGTTTTAAGTCACATTGATATTTAGAGGTCAACCAATGTGAATCTTTCAAAGATGTAGCTGGCTATTGTTCAGAACATTTTTCTTCTGAACGATGTATCTGCATGCAAGATTTCACTTACAATGAACCAAATTGCCTACTATTCAGGCAGCAATGATAGTGATGTGTTAAAATTGTACGCTTTCTTCAAGAAAAATAAGCATTAGAGTGTTAGAGACTAAATGTTCCTCTTTAATGCATGATGACCTTGTCAAGATGTTGACAAAAATGTGGCAGGTAAGTATATTGTGCACGGGTCAGCAAGCTTTGGGCTTGTCAAAAACATGACCCACTACTGTGCCTACCTTTATTTTTCAGCAGGAGAATATCTGAAGTTTTAGTGCAAGAAAATGTACAAAAAATGGGGGAAAAATAAAGAAAATAGACAAAGAAAAATCTCTATGAGCTGTCTTTCTCTATGAGCTGTCTTAGTGTTTAGTTACCTCATACTAAGTGGCACTGTAAACATTTAAATACAGATATTAGCTAGAGTTGATGCTGAATCACAGAAAGAGATTTGAGCTTCCCCATCAATCATCAGAAATTTGTTATGCTTATTTCTGTTTTTTTTTTTCTATGCAGTTTTTTCCTTAGCATCAAATTACTCAGAATCATTCCTTTACATATTACAAGTTAAAATGTCAGTAAGTACATGTTTTTGCATTATTGTTCCCTGCCAGTGTTACATCGCTAATTCTGTATTTAATAAAGTAAATAAGCTCCCTGTGTAGTATAAATTTTTAATTCCATTATTAACTTGCTTCATGGTTAATAATACTTGCCCTAGCTACCTTGTACAGTTATCAGAACAAATGAGAATTGTTTGTGGGAAAACACTGAAGCCATGTCTGTAAGGCACTGTCCAGATGTCCTTTCAGTACTAAAATCTTATTTTTTCTGCAGCTGAGATTGTTGCCACCAGACAGTCCTCAGTTGTCAGCTTTGGAATTGATTTGGCTGAAGAGATTTCTCAGCTTCATGGTCCCACCCCATTTCCAGGGTAGTGTGCATCAAATTACCAGTTGTTAAAGGTATGTAAAGGCCTGGCCCCTCAATCTTAGTCAGTACAATTACAGAGGCCTCTATGGAGTTTGCTTAGGTCTTTTTTGAGACTATGTTACAGCCCAGCTTCTCTCTGACATATCCTCTTCCTTTCTTTCCATTTACTGCTGTATTCACTATACACTTAAAATGGTTAAAATAGTAAATTTTATGTTATATGTCTTTTATCGCAGTTAAAAGAAAACAAACTACTGATTGGTGAAGATAATGTGTCTTAATTTCAAATGTATGTTAGATACACAGGTTCCACTTCATAAAATAGACTAAACAAGCTTAGCTAATGTGAGTTTTGTTACACTGAATACTTTAAATCACCACCTTAAAAATCTCCCAAAACAAAACTATTAACCAATTTGGATTTATGAATTTGTGCAGTTCTTCCTCTTGTTGATAATAACCTTCAATCCTTTCCTCAACTTTGATATACATACATATATAGATGATTATACAGGTTTCATTGATATTCAAAGTTCCATATATAAAATAAAAGAATATCAGAGCAACTAAGGAAAAAACAGTGGCAAGCAAATGCTTTAGAACCAGAATATTTAAATAATATAAATTAGAAAAACAGATATTTTCTTTTATACTGCCTTTCTGTCCCTGAAGCATCTTCCAATAAAGCTCCTTCTGCATTTCTAAAGCTTCCTTTCATTCCCCAGTCCTCCCTATTCCTTCTAATTTAAGATGCTGATTTTACTCAAATGTAGGTTGGAGGCAGCTGATAAAATGAAGAAATATTAGTGTACTGACACACGTGCACACAAACACACTATCTTCTATATTTATACACCTATTTGAATTTGGAAACTTACTCATGAATTGACTACTAGAAGTGTAATCACTGAATGTTGCCATTTGGAAGGTCAACCAAACAATTATAAAACTCTGAACTGTAAGAAAATAAATATCTCATAAACCTCCCCATCATCAACCATTAATCTGTTCCTATGTGAATATCTATCTTGCCTACTTCCTTATGATTTGATGCAGGTTTGGACTGGATATGATCTCATTTACAAGATTGGTACTTAAACCAATGAACTCCCAGGTGTAGTTTCCCTATATTTGAAATAGATTCATAGTTTTTAACCCAAGGGGTGGTTTTGACTGTTGGGAGGAAGTATTTGAAATAATTAATGAAAAATAGATAATGATAATTTTGTAGTATAAGATTACCAATAGAAAAGTATCTGGCACTGCAATTTCATTATGAAATCTTCTCAATAAGTTAGATCTTTCATACAATGTAACTAATTATAATAATGTAGCTAATCATGAATTGATTGCCTTTAGGAATATTGAAACAGGCTGAAAATTCAATTCTCAGAAAGATAATCTCATATTTGAATTTTCACATATTGTGTTGAAATTTGTTTAAAACCATATTCGAGATTGCATTATTAAACCTCATCATTTTTAAGGGAAATCTGGATGAACTCAAACCACAGAGTAGTGAATAGGAGTCCACATATTCCATAAAATGCTCCAAGGTTCCTCTGCGTTCCACCAATATTTGTGATCTGGAATTACTTTGCAGTCCAGGAAGAAGGATAAAAAAGTGAATTGAAATGACTTCCTTTTCCTGTAATTCTCATATCTTTTCCCATGATGATCAGGCAATTTTGACAAGCCTGTCATAACTATCTGGAAGCAGATATGCCATATTTAAGGATGAACAGAAAGGTTAGCTTGTCTTTTTCCATTATTCAAAACAAAACAAAAATATATAATTTTGAAGTAATAATATGCTCCACCTAACAAGGAACAGAAACAAAATGCACAAAAAGAACAACAGAACTCTAACCAAGTCCCTGTTCTCCAGATATTTAGATGGTTAAGACAATAATGAAATCCTTCTCCTTGGTTCACCCATGATTGAGATGCTGAAAAAATGTGGAGGTTGGAATAGAAATCATCCTGGCTGAGGGATAGGAAATAAAGAGGATATAGGGAGATAAGGCACATCCAAAGGCAACAGGGAAGTGGTAAAGAAAGGAAAGGCAAGAGGACGAGTGTTGAAGAATGGACAGAGAAAGAAAATGAGGAAAGGGGAAAAATAGAACAGACAAGGGACGAAAGGAAAGGAAGTAATAGGGAAAGAGAGTGAGATGGAAAGATGGAGATAGAAATATTAAAGTACAGTAAGTGAGACAAGAGTTTGAAAAGACAAAAAAAACCACATGAGCTTAAGATAAAATAAAGGTTTGCCACCAAGCTTCCAACAAAAACCTGCTAATCCAGGTCCCTGAATCAACACTGTCACCCACAGGTTCCAGCACACTCAGGCAAGACCCACAGCTTCAGGCATGTTCCTCATTTCCAGGTTTCCAAAGAGCCCTTGTGAACCTAGGGCCCTTTCCCATCTGGGTACTGGCCACCTCCAGCAACCCCAAGTGGCTCAGCAGCTTCCTCAGCTCCAGAGTCTCAGAGGTTCTTGGGAGCCAAGAGATCCAATCCGTCTTGGCACCTGCTAGTTCCTACAGCCCCAGGTGGCTATTGTGACACCAGGTTCTCTCAGGCTTCCACAAACCTAGGCTGCCGGCAGGCTTCCATGAACCCAGATCCTGGCTTACCTTACCAATGTAGGCTCTCGTGGCATTGGGCAGTTTCTGTGGCACCAGGCTCCAAGCAGGCTGCTGTGCACATGGGCTTACAGCATATCCAGCACCAGCCAGCTCCAGCACATTTGCATAGGTCCTGTGACCACAGGCTTCCCATCAGCATCTGCAAAGCTAGGCTGCATGAGGTATCTGTGAACCCAGGGTCAAAAGTAGGCCTAAGGCTGGCTGACTACCACAGAACTAGGTTTTTGACCACCCATGCACCAAGACTCCCAAGGATTCCCACAGCCAGCCCACCTTCAGACACTATCAGACAGGTCACTAGAACCTCTAAATGGGCTGAATGGTGAAGGGCTCTGACAGCTGAAGTCAGTCTATAAGGGGACTGGAAGGGGTGCCTAACCATCAAATGTGCAAACACCAACACAAAGCCACAAAGATCATGAATAAAAAAGGAAAAATGACACCACCAAAGGAAAGTAACAAAATTTCAATGGCTGATCATAAAGAAATGGAGATCTATGAACTGTCTGACAAAGAATTCAGAATAATCCTCTAACTGAAATTCCATGAACTATAAGAAAACACAAATATACAACTAAATGAAATTGGAAAACCAATGTATGAAAAAAATGAGAAGTTGGACAAACAAAGAGAAACAATTAAAAACCCAAAACAGCAGAAACCCTGGAGTTGAGGAACACCATGACTGATTTGAAGAATTCAATAAAGAACTTCAATAGTAAATTCAACCAAGCAGAGGAAAGAACTAATGAATAGGAAGACAGGTTATTTGAAATCATCCAGTCAGGGGAACAAAAAGAAAAAAGAATGAAAAAGAATGAAGAGAAACTATGTGATTTGTGGGATACCATTAAAAGGACCAATCTATGCATTATTGGAGTCTCAGAAGGAGAAGACAGGGAGAAAGGGGTCAGAAAGCTTATTTAGAGAAACAAGGGCTAAAAACTTCCTGAATGTGGGGAGAGATTTACACATTTAAGTTCATACAGCTAATAGGTTTCCTAATTTCAAACACAAACAATCCTCCCCTAGATACATTAATAATAAAACTGTCTAAAATCAGAGATGGAGACAATTTTAAAGGTAGAATCTGAAAAAAATTCTGCCACATATGAGAACCCCTAAAAGTCTATTAGCAGATTTCTCAGGAGAAATCTTGTAGTCCTAGGAGGTGAAGGATCTGTATACTAAAAAATACAAGATATTGTTCAGATAAATTAGACTCACAATAAATGGAAAGATATTCCATGTTCATAGATAAGAATTAATATCATTAAAATGTCTGTACTACCCAAAGCCATCTATAAATTCAATGCAATCCTTATCAAAGTAGCATTTTTCACAGAAGCATGAAAAACCAATCTTAAAATTTGAATGGAGCCACTAAAGAAGACCCCCTCCAAAAACAAAACAAACAAACAAACAAACTAAAAAAAACCCTGAATAACCAAAGCAATCTGAGAAAGAATAACAAAGCTGGAGGCATCAAAATTTCTGATTTTCAACTTTATTCCACAGCTACAATAATTACAACAATATGGTACTAGCATAAAAATAAACACATGTACATAGGAACAGGAAAGAAATCCCAGAAACAAACCCTCACATATATTTTCAATTAATATTTGACAAGGGAGACAAAAATACTCAATGGGGAAAGGATAATCTTTTTAGCAAATGGTAATGGCCAAACTGGATAACCATATAAGGAGAATGAAATCAAATTCCTATACAGTATTATAACAATCATAAAAAATTAACTCAGCGTGGATTAAAGACTTAAATGCAAGATGCTGAACTCTGAAACTATTAGAAAAAAACAAAAGCTCCTTCACATTGGTCTTGGCAATAATTTTTTGAATTGAAATCAAAAGCATAAGCAACAATAGCAAAAATAAACAAGTGGGAAAACATCAAACTAAAAAGCTCTGCACAGCAAAAGAAACCATAAGCAAAATGCAATGATAGCCGATGGAATGGAAGAAAATATTTGCAAATCATTTATCTAATGAGGGGTTAATATTCAAATTGTATACAACTCAGTAGCAAATATATATATATATATATATATATATATATATATATATATATATGATTAAAAATGGGCATAGGCACTGTGGAAAACAGTATGTAGATTTCTCAATAAACTAAAAATAGAACTACCATAAGATCCAACAATTCCAGTCCCAATTTGAAAAGATATGCACCCAATGTTTATAGCAGCATTATTTACAATTTCCAAGATATGGAAGCTACCTAAGTGTCCATCAACAGGTGAATGGATAAAGAAGACATGGTATATATGTACAGTGGAATATTACTCAGCCATAATAAAGAATTAAATTTTGCAATTTGCAACAACATGCGTGGACTTGGAGGGCATTATGCTAAGTGAAATAAGTCAGACATAGAAACACAAATACTGTATGATATCACTTATATGTGTAATTTAAAAAATAAAACAAATTAGTGAATATAACAAAAAAGAAATGAACTCACAGCTATAGAGAACAAACTAGTGGTTACCAGTACAGACAGGGATGGGTGAAGGGGCAACATAGAGTCAGGGAGTTAAGAGGTACAAATTACTATGTATAAAATGAATAAGCTACAAGGATACATTGTACAACCCAGAAAATATAGCCAATACTTTATAATAAATATAAATACAGTATAACCTTTAAAATTTTTGAATCAATATGTTGTATACCTGAAACTTATGTAATATTATATATCAACCAAACCTCAATTAAAAAAAAAATGGGGGAAAGGAACAGAATAAACATTTTTCAAAGAAAAGATAAACCTCACCAACAGATAAATGAAAAGATGCTCTGCATCACAATTTATGAAGAAAATGCAAATCAAAACCCCAATGAGTAATCACCTCACACCTGTTAGAATGGATATTATGAAAAAGACAAAAGACAATAAGGTTTGGTAAAGCTGTGGAAAAAAAAAAGCAACTCTTGTACACTCTTGGTGAGAATGTAAATTAAAATAACCACTATGAAAAACAGTATGGGAGTTTCTCAAAAATTAATAATAGGACTATAATATGATCCAGCAATTTCACTTCTGGATATATATATATATTTTTTTTTTTGAAGGTAATGAAATCTCTATCTAGAAAAAATCCATACCCTAATGTTCATTGTAACATTTATAGTAGCTAAGCCATTACTAGGTGTCTATCAACAGATGAATGCATAAAGAAAATGCAATATATATTCATATATATTTATTATTCAGCTATAAAAATATTCCTCAGCCACAAAAAAGGAAATCCTGCCATTTGCAACAACATGGATGGACCTTTACGGCATTATGATAAATTAAATAAATCAGACAGAGAAAGACAAATAATGTATGTTGTCACTTGTTAGTTGAAACTAAAAAAGATGAACTTGGGAGTGGTCCAGTGGTTAGGACTTGGCACTTTCCCTGCCGTGGGAAAGGTTCAATCCCTGGTGGTCCAGTGGCTAGGGGATACAGGAAATGAAGAGATGGTAATCAAAGAGTCAATCTTCTGACTATAAGATTAATAATTCTGAGGATCTAATGTATAACATGGTGATTATAATTAACAATATTACATAATTGAAAGCCTTTAAGATAATAAATCTTAAATGTTATCAACATACACAACAAAATGGAAATTATGTGAGTGGATGAAAGTGTTACATAAACTTATTTTGGTAATTTTTTCACCACATATACAGGTATCAAATTATCATTTTGTACACCTTAAACTTACATATATTATATATCAATAATATCTCAATAACATGGGAAAATTGTTAACTAAAATTGTAATTTTAAAAGATAAAATAGTAACAGTCACTGACAGTAAGACACTGGAACTCATCAAAAAAGATACCCCACATCCAAAGACAAAGGAGAAGCCACAACGAGACAGTAGGAGGGGCATGATCACAATAAAATCAAATCCCAGAACTAATGGGTGGGTGACTCACAAACTGGAGAATACTTATACCACAGAAGTCCATCCACTGGAGTGAAGGTTCTGAGCCCCACATCAGGCTTCCCAACCTGGGTGTCTGGCAATGGGAAGACGACTTCCCAGAGAATCAGACTTTGAAGGCTAGTGAGATTTGATTGCAGGACTTCGACAGGACCGGGCAAAACAGAGGTTCCACTCTTGGAGGGCACACACAAAGTAGTGTGCACATCAGGACCTGGGGGAAGGAGGAGTGACCCAATAGGTGACAGAACCAGACCTACTTGCTAGTGTTGGAGGGTTTCCTGCAGAGGTGGGGAGTGGCTGTGTTCACTACAAGGACAAAGACACTGGCAGAAGAAGTTCTAAGCACTCCTTGGTGTGAGCCCTCCTGGAGTCTGCCATTAGCCCCACCAAGGAACCTGTGGGCTCTGCTGATGGGTCTCCTCAGGCCAAAAAACCAACAGGGAGGGAATTCAAACCCACTGATCAGCAGACAAGCAGATTAAAGTTTTACTGAGCTCCACCTACCAGAGCAACAGTCAGCTCTCCCCACCACCAGTCCCTCCCATCAGGAAAATTGCATAAGCCTCTTATATAGCCTCATCCACCAGAGGGCAGACAGCAGAAACAAGAAGAACTACAATCCTGCAGCCTGTGAACAAAAACCACATTCACAGAAAGATAAGACAAGATGAAAGGGAGAGGACTATGCACCAGATGAAGAACCAAGGTAAAACCCCAGAAAAACAACAAAATGAAGTGGAGATAGGCAACCTTCCAGAAAAATAATTCAGAGTAATGATAGTGAAGATGATCCAGGACCTCGGAAAAAGAATTGAGGCAAAGATTGAGAAGATGCAAGAAATGTTTAACAAAGACCTAGAGGAATTAAAGAACAAACACCTAGAAGGATTAAAGAACAAACAAACAGAGATGGACAATATAATAACTGAAATAAAAAATACACTAGAATGAATCAATAGCAGAATAACTGCAGCAGAAGAACAGATAAGTGACCTGTAAGACAGAAAGGTAGAATTCACTGCCACAGAAGAGAATAAAGAAAAAAGAATGAAAAGAAATGAAGACAGCCTAAGAGAACTCTGAGACAACATTAAATGCACCAATATTAGCATTATAGGGGTCCCAGAAGGAGAAGAGAGAGAGAAAGGACCTGAGAAAATATTTGGAGATATTATAGTCGAAAACTTCCCCAACATGGGAAAGGAAATAGTCACCCAAGTCCAGGAAATACAGAGAGTACCGGGCAGGATAAACCCAAGGAGAAACACCCAGAGACACATGGTAATCAAATTTACAAATATTAAAGACAAAGATAAATTATTAAAAGCAACAAGAGTAAAACAAAAAATAACACAGATGGGAACTCCCATAAGGTTAACAGCTGTTTTCTCAGGGGAAACTATACAAGCCAAAAGGGAGTGGCACAATATAATTAAAGTGATGAAAGGGAAGAAACTACAACAAAGATTCATCTACCCGGCAAGAATCTCATTCGGATTTGTCGGAGAAATCAAAAGTTTACAGACAAGCAAAAGCTAAGAAAATTCAGCACCAGCAAACCAGCTTTACAACCAAAGCTAAAGGAACTTCTCTAAGTGGGAAACACAAGAGAAGAAAGGGACATACAAAAACAAACCCAAAACAATTAAGAAACTGGTAATAGAAACATACAGATCAATAATTGCCTTAAATGTGAATGGATTAAAGGCTCCAACCAAAAGACACAGGCTTCCTGAATGGATACAAAAACAAGACCCATATATATGTTGTCTACAAGAGACCCACTTCTGACCTAGGGACACATACAGACTGAAAGCAAGGGAATGAAAAAAGATATTCCATGTAAATGGAAATCAAAAGAAAGCTGGAGCAGCAATACTCACATCAGATAAAATTGAGTTCAAAATAAAGAATGTTACAAAAGACAAGGAAGAGATACCACATAATGATCAAGGGATCAATCCAAGGAGAAGATATAACAATTATAAATATATATGCACACAACATAGGAGCACCTCAATATATAAAGCAAACTGCAACAGCTATAAGAGAGGAAATTGACAGTATCACTATAATAGTGGGGGACATTAACACTTCACTAACACCAATGGAAAGATCATCCAGAGAGAAAATTAATAAGGAAACACAAGCTTTAAATGACACAGTAGACCAGATAGATTTAATTGATATTTATAGGGCATTACATCCAAAAACAGCCGAATACACTTTCTTCTCAAGTGCACACAGAACATTCTCCAGGATAGATCATATCTTGAGTCACAATTCAAGCCTTGGTAAATTTAAGAAAATTGAAATCATATCAAATATCTTTTCTGAAAACAACACTATGAGATTAGAAACCAGTTACAGGAAAAAAAACCTAAAAACCCAAACACATGGAGCCTAAACCGTATGTTACTAAATAACCAAGAGATCACTGAAGAAATCAAAGAGGAAATCGAAACATACCTAGAGACAAATGACAACAAATACACGATGATCCAAAACCTATGGGATGCAGCAAAAGTAGTTCTAAGAGGGAAGATTATAGCAATACAATCCTACCTCAAGAAACAAGAAAAACCTCAAATAAACAATCTAACTATACACCTAAACAATTAGAGAAAGAAGAACAAAAAACACCCAAAGTTAGAAGAAGGAAAGAAATCATAACAATCAGAGCAGAAATAAATGAAATAGAAACAAAGAAAACAATAGCAAAGTTCAATAAAACTAAAAGGTGGTTTTTGAGAAGATGAACAAAACTTATAAACTTTAGCCAGACACATCAAGAAAAAGAGAGAGAGGACTCAAGTCAATAAAATTAGAAATGAAAAAGGAGAAGTTACAGTGGATACTGCAGAAATACAAAGCATCATTAGAGACTACTACAAACAACTCTATGCCAATAGAATGGACAACTTAGAAGAAATGGACAAATTCTTAGAAAGGTATAACCTTCCAAGACTGAACCAAGAAGAAATAGGAAATATGAACAGACCAATCAAAAGTAAAGAAATTGAAATTGTGATATAAAATCTTCCAACAAACAAAAGTCCAGGACCAGATGGATTCACAGGTGAATTCTATCAAACATTTAGAGAAGATCTAACACCGATCTTTCTCAAACTCTTCCAAAAAATTGCAGAGGAAGGAACACTCCCAAACTCATTCTATAAGGCCATCATCACCCTGATACCAAAACCAGACAAAGATACTACAAAAAAAGAATATAACAGACCTATATCACTGATTAATATACATGCAAAAATCCTCAACAAAATACTAGCAAACAGAATCCAACAACACATTAAAAGGATCATACACCATAATCAAATAGGGTTTATCCCAGGGATGCAAGGATTCTTCAATATATGCAAATCAATCAGTGTGATACACCATATTAGAAACTGAAGAATAAAAACCATATGATCATCTCAATAGATGCAGAAAATCTTTTCAAAAAATTCAACACCCATTTATGATAAAAACTCTCCAGCAAGTGGACACAGAGGGAACCTACCTCAACATAATAAAGACCATATACAACAAACCCACAGCAAACATCGTTCTCAATGGTGAAAAACTGAAAGCCTTTCCTCTAAGATCAGGAACAAGACAAGGATGTCCACTGTTGCCCCTATTATTCAAGATAGTTTTGGAAGTCCTAGCCATGACAATGAGAGAAAAACAAGAAATGAAAGGAATACAAATTGGAACAGAAGTAAAAATCTCACTGTTTTCAGATGGCATGATACTATGAAAATACTAGAAAATCTTTAAGATGCCACCAAGAAATTACTAGAGCTAATCAATGAATTTGGTAAAGTTGCAGGATAAAAAATTAATGCACAGAAATCTCTTGCATTCCTGTACACTTATAATGAAAGATCAGAAAGAGAAATTAAGGAACCAATCCCATTCACCATTGCAACAAAAAGAATAAAATACCTAGGAATAAACCTACCTAAGGAGGTAAAAAAAACTGTACTCAGAAAACTATAAGACACTGATGAAAGAAATCTAAGATGACAAAAACAGATGGAGAGATATACCATGTTCTTGGATTGGAAGAATCAATATTGTGAAAATGACTATAGTACCCAAAGCAATCTACAGATTCATTGCAATCTCTATCAAATTACCAACTGCATTTTTTACAGAACTAGAACAAAAAAATCTTAAAATTTGTATGGAGACACAAAAGACCCTGAATAGCCAAAATATTCTTGAGGGAAAAAAGGAGCTGGAGGAATCAGACTCCCTGACTTCAGACTATACTAAGCTACAGTCATCAAGACAATATGGTACTGACACAAAAACAGGAATATACATCAATGGAACAGTACAGAATGCCCAGAGATAAATCTATGCACCTATGATGAACTGATCTATGCCAAAGGAGGCAAGGGTATACAATGGAGAAAAGACAGTTTCTTCAATAAGTGGTGCTGGGAAAACTGGACAGCTACATATAAAATAATGAAATTAGAACACTCCCTAATACCATACACAAAAATAAACACAAAATGGATTACAGACCTAAATGTAAGGCCAGATACTATAAAACTCTTAGAGGAAAAGATAGGCAGAACGCTCTTTGACATTAATCACAGCAAGATTTTTTTGATCTACCTCCTAGAGTAATGGAAATAAAAACAAAAACAAACAAATGGGACCTAATGAAACTTAATTCACAGCAAAGGAAACTATAAACAAGACAGAAAGATGACCCTCAGAATGGGAGAAAATATTTGAAACAAATCAACAGACAAAGGATTAATCCCCAAAATATATAAACAGCTCATGAAGCTCAATATTAAAAACAAACAAACAAACAAAAAAAACCAACCCAATTAAAAATTGGGCAGAATGCTTCTGATAAACCTAGGGGCAGGACAGGAATAAAGACACAGACATAGAGAATAGACTTGAAGACATGAAGAGGGGGAAGGGGAAGCTGGGATGACGTGAGAGAGTAGCATTGACATATATACACTACCTAATGTAAAGTAGATAGCTAGTGTGAAGCAGCTGCATAGCACAGTGAGATGGGCTCAGTGCTATGTGACCACCTAGAGGGGTGGGATAGGGAGGGTGGGAGGGAGATGCAAGAGGGAGGGGATATGGAGGTATAGCTGCTTCACTTTTTTATACAGCAGAAACTAACACAACATTGTAAAGCAATTATACTCCAATAAAGATGTTAAAAAAAAGTGGGCAAAAGACCTAAATAGACATTTCTCCAAAGAAGACATACAGATGGCCAATAGGCACATGGGAAACTGCTGAACATCACTAATTAATAGAGAAATGCAAATCCAAACTACAGTGAGGAATCCCCTCACACCAGTTAGAATGGGCATCATCAGAAAATCTACAAACAATAAATGCTAGGAAGGGTGTGGAGAAAAGGGAACCCTCTTGGTCGGTTGGTGAGAATATAAATGATACAGCCACTATGGAGAACAGTATGGGGGTTTCTTAAAAAATTAAAAATAGAATTACCATATGACCCAGCAATCCCACTACTGGGCATATACTCAGGGAAAACCATAATTCAAAAAGCACATGCACCTCACTGTTTATTGAAGCACTATTTTCAATAGCCAGGTCATGGAAGCAACCTAAATGCCCATCGAAAGATGAATGGATAAAGAAGATGTGGTACTTATATACAATGGAATATTAGTCAGCCATAAAAGGAACGAAATTGGGTCATTTGTTGAGACATGGATGGACCTAGAGACTGTTATACAGAGTGAAATAAGTCAGAAAGAGAAAAATAAATACCAAATATCAATGCACATATGTGGAATCTAGAAAAATGGTACAGATGAACTGGTTTGCAGGTAGAAATAGAGACACAGATGTAGAGAACACACATATGGACACCAAAGGGGGAAAGTGGCAGGGTGGGTGATGGTGGTGGGAATAATTGGGATATTGGGATTGACATAAATACACTAATATGTATAAAATATATAACAAATAAGAACCTCCTATAAAAAAAAAGAACCTTCTGTATAGCACAGGGAACTCTGCTCAATACTCTGTAATGACCTATATGGGAATAGAATCTAAGAAAGAATGGATATATGTCTATATATAACTGATTCACTTTGCTGTACAGCAGAAACTAACACAATGTTGTAAGTCAACTATACTCCAATAAAAATTAATTAAAATATATGTATGTAAAAAGTAACAAGCTGAAGAGAACAGAAAAACAAAATGGAAATAAAAGTAAAGGGATGGCTAGGATCCATATTCAGTAGATGAGGACAAGGTGACGCTTCCGTTTCTTAGAAGCTTTCTTAAGGACGGAAATCATATTCCAATTTTGTCTCATTCTCTCATGCAGGTAATTGTTAGTACACAAAAGTAGAATTGTAATGTTGTTAGAGCTAAGCTGAAATATTAACCTAAAAAAATTAATCTGCCAGAATTGCATAGTAAACAAATAGATGACATTTCTTCATGGACCAGTACTTTCAAAGCCCTTCTGCAGCTTGAGATGATTGTGGAGTTTCTAGAAACTACCGTACAAAATAGTACCAGTTTGATAAGCCTTGACTTTTTCTGATAGATCTCTACTTCTGAAGACAATCACAGATGGGTTGTAATAAATGTATTGAGGGATGTTAGTTTGGTTCTCCACAGTCTTGCATTCACAAACCTAACATGACTGAACATTTAACTTCACTCTGCCATGCTTTAAACTAAAGAGGAAGCAAATAAGATTGTAAAAGAAATAGACTGGTCTTTAAAAGCAGTGTCCTCACCCTTAAATGAGTGACTTTTCTATACAACACAGTACAATTTAGTTTTCTGGAAGCAGTAATTTATCAAATGGTGCCCTCAGCATACTAGTTTATCTAATTGATAGGCACTTTACCCTCTGAAAAACTTACTTGCCTTGTTAAGCATTTGCCAGAATGACATTTTTTTTTTTTTGACAACGAAATCTTATTCATGTAATAAATTTTCCCCTTCAGGGTCATGCTACACAGATCAGCATGGCATGCCCCTTCCAAGGTTTTTAAATTAATTTCTATTAATTTGGCTTGTGACAAATACCCACTACTTAGCCTTAATTACAGAAAATGGATCATCTACTTCAAATAGACAGGTTTCAATTATAGCTTAAAATTCTTTCTTTCTAGCATACCCAGATGTCCAACTGTCACAGAGTTTACCAAATAAACCCTAGAAAAAGTGTTTGTTCTGCATTCAAGGTTTGAACACTGTCCATTGTTTTTTTGGCTGCCATCAAATGAGGTTTGCTTCAGAGCTGTGGTCTCCGACAGGCCATCTGCTCCTGTTGAAGGGCTCAGTTCCTCAAGTTTATGCCATTGCTACTTGGATGCAACAACTGTTAAAATGTCTTTAAACAGTTAATATACAGGAAGTCATAATTTTGTGTTTTAAAAGGTGATCATAATTAAAAGACAAAATAAACCTTTAAAATATTTTAAAAGAATCGTTGGTGCAGAATTGTGGAATGCATAACTGAAGACTATTGGTGCTTCCCATAAATTTTCCACTGAGTTGAATGTCTTCAGAAACTGTTTTAAAGTCATGATTATGGTATGTCTGCTATGAGATACGTTGGTCATTTGTATTATATATTGGCTAAAAAAAATGCCTGTGATTTCTTTTTTTTTTTTTTTTTTTTTT